>JAXBDA010000045.1:0-146351 GCA_036023075.1 Gaultheria prostrata | reverse complement strand
GAAGAAAAAGAAAAAAAAAAAGAAGAAGAAGAAGAAGAAGAAGAAGAAGAAGAAGAAGAAGAAGAAGAAGAAGAAGAAGAAGAAGAAGAAGAAGAAGAAAAACCGTGATTAAGCTAGTGGGGGAGGCTGGGAGCTGGTCTGAAAAAGAAAGAAAAGTGACCCGAGGAAAATTAATGATGAGAAATGTATTTGGAAAATTATGTAAGTATAGAAGGAAGTGAGAATAGATTTTTCAATAATCTTCTACTATTTGTTTAGATTGTGTTTGTGGCGTAAATCGTCCGATTTTATTGTTTGGTTGGGTTAGACCGGTAAGATAATATTGAGAATTTGGGGTGTTACATGCCCCCACTCAAAACTTAAGAAGAAGAAAAAAAGTTAGTAATTTTGCATATTTAACATAATTATGTAATGAGTACGCTTCCAGTCCGGATTTTAATAAAATCCAAACCACTATTTTTTCGTCACTTTCCGGATTAAATCTCGACGATCCGAACCGTTAGATGTGTTTAAAACGTGTTTTTAAGGTCCAACGCGAGGATCCGTGAAAAAAAAACACTCGGAAGGGGTTGATCGGAGCAGTTTTTGTTAAAGAGATTTGGTCCAGAACAATGAGATCCGGACGGTTCCGGATTTTATTGGTTTGGATGGGAAGCTTGGTGATTATGTAATTATTTTACTATATTTAGCATAAACACACTTTGATGCATCTCAAACATAAAAATGTACAATTAGTGGTACATTTTCATTTTGGGTTGTTCCTTAATAAATGTGTGTTTTGAAAAGTTAGTGGTACATTTCCTATTTTGCACTTAAAAGTAGATTCATTTTTAAAAAGTTAGTGGGTATTATTATATTGATAAGGGTAAATAATTGAAAGTAGATGTAAAAGTTGATGTAAGAGAAAAATAGTTGTAATTCTCAGGTAACACACTTAAAAAGGGACGAAGGGAGTAGTAATTTTGCATATTTAGCATAATTATGTAATTATTTTACTATATTTAGCATAAACACACTTTGATGCATCTCGAAAATAAAAATGTACAATTAATTTTATGCTTCAACTTTCATTGTCTGATTCGTTTACAATCAGTGATTTATAAATTGTTTATCTGCTGGGAGCTTTTATCTTTTAATTCTCTTTATTTTAAAACCGTCGCAGACAGATTTAAAAAAAACCATTAATAGAACTATCTCAATCATTCAAAAGAGGCTTGTCGATGGCAATGTAATGCACATTTTAAAATTTTTTGTCGAAAATTGTGTGCTCATTTTTGGATTTTTTTAATAAAGTGTATGCATTATAAATTGTATAGACTTTAATGAATGTCTCAATTGCGCATGATCTTATTGTGGTTGGCCAGAAAAAAGAATTTTCACAGTTATCAAAACTCAGCTGCTCCTACTAGACTAGATTCTTGAATCCGTCCTTGCGGGAGAGGAGAGAGGAGGGGGAGGGCAACAACAAAGGCAATCTACGCTTTCTGCGCCATCTCATGGATTAGAATCACCTTACACACACAACACTCATACATGTAAAGTGTAAACGAAAGGAAGAAGATTACATCAAATTAAACCAGTTCTATTTTCACAGATCCTCAAGGAAGAAGCATTAATCAAGTCGAAAAGCAAAACACGCCCTAAAGAGGATCGGAGCTTGGGCAACAAAAATACAGCCAGAAGGGCAAAAACAGCAGCAAGCATTGCTGAGCTTTCTGCCACAAGATTTGCTTCTCCAAAGCAGAAAGGCGTCTAAAGAGCTTTTAACCTTTTAACGGCGATTTTCAGGCTGTTACACATTTCTTCAACGTTTTCCTGCAAAAAGCACGGCAGATGGTTCTCAGTCGGGAGTAAGGGTAATATGCAGCAAGTTTTGGATACAGTAAATCTGCAAAGACCCTTCAACAAGGATGACTGATTCCCTTCGCAAACTCCACTAACAGTTCATTTAGAGGGTCAAGAATGGTGAGGAAAGGAAACAAAGGGAAGTCCTGTCACTTGGTTCGACGATGAATAACTGAAAAATGGAGAGAAAGGAAGAGAAATGGTGGAATGTTAATTGGTGTTTTTTTAATTTCTTATCAGCCAATTCAAAATTGTACACATTGATGTCATACTCAATTACTGACAAAACCTCAAATCTTTTCTTTTCTCAGCATTTCTCACTGTTCGAAGGGGATCTATTTGGTGGTCATGCTCCAACTTTATTCAACAGCAGTGACCAAAATTTTTTTACTATATCATTTGTACAAGAATACGACCACAATCGCTCAACCACTAACTTTGCCACGGAACCGAAGATACCCGAGCTAAAAAACAAACGAGTTCAAAAAAATAAATCAAGGAAACACCCCGCTTCAAGCCTCTTTAACTATACACCATATCGGGAAAGTTTAAGCAACTCCCCACCTCATCAACATGATCATTTATCAACAAGCTAGACCTCTCCCCTTTATGCATCGAATTCCATGTAGATCAAAACTAAAATACAATACACTAGGTTAAATTAGCTATGATGAACTTCCAAAAATAAGATAAGAAGTGTAAAAGTTTCCCTTCCACACCAGGTTAAATCGTAACATTCAGTCTAGTAACTAGTAAGAACTATGAAAGATGTGATCAGTTGCTTCTAGGTTCTCCCCTAGAGTATAGATGTGGTATAAAATTTCATGAACTCATGAATGTACTTGGTCGAGCCGTTTTTAAGATGCTTAGGCCTCCTTCGGTTCATCAAGGAAAAACCCTACCCTCCTTGCCCGGTGTGCTGGCTTGGCTTCTTGATTGATATGACAAAAAAATAATGTAAACGACCTCTGCAGAATGCAGATCACTTTGGTACAGAAGCCAGATAACTCGAACAATAATATTCCAAGTTTACCTATAAACACAAGTATGTACCAGCACTAAACTAGTATAACACATTAAATTTAATCAAATACCCCTCTAGGCTTCCTTTAGAAACCCCACTGACAAAAAATAAACAACTCTCCACTTTCCACACCAAATTTAATTAAAAAGATCGTTTACCAACATGCTACTATGCTAGACCCCTCAGCCAGTACATGAAATTTACTATTGCTCCCAACTTACAAGTGCACACATTAACTCTAAACAGCTATCAGCTAGGGAAAACTTCCAAAATAAGGTATGAAGCTTTAACAATATCCCTTGCACCACAAGGTAGAAGTAAAGTAATAGGGACAGAACCAGTCTTCATAAAACAAAAGGCCCACCAAGCAAAGGATCAGAATGTAGCAAAGTGCTGTAGTGTAACTCTAGACTATACCCATGACAAAAAGAATGATGTGCAGAGTAATCGAAGTTGGGGAACAAATTTTACAAATATGCAAATAAACGAAACAAAATAAAAAAATAAGCATTATGCATTCACTATGCATACTACTGTTTAACAGTTATCTTCCCATGCGGTCAGGGGCCATGGCCACTTATTGTCAATAAATTGTTCCGTCTCTCTGAAACATTCAGTCTAGTAAGCCTCGAAGAAGTCATTAGTTTCTTTGACGTGGATTACTATTTGCCTATTTTTTCCTTAATGTAGATGCAAAGGGCTTCCGTCAAATGTTTGTTATTAAATGAAGCCAGCAAGCTATAAGCATAACTTAAACTCCCCTCCTCATAATTTCTATTTTAACCCAGCTTATCTAAGCCAATATTTCAGTTGTAGTAAGTTCTAAGCAGAAGGTCCATGTAACAATCCTACAGGTTGCAAGAGAAAAAAAAACCCGATAATCAACTCAATGACCTGGCACCTTCTCACCCTTGAAATCGTATTACATGATATCTCGTGGTAATGGCTATATAGGTATTCGAAACCGAAGTATGATAGACATAGCATCGGAAAAACCCACATCATGACAGAAGCTAGAAAAGAAAATGAGGGAAAATTTAGCATGTCATAGCACAAACAGAAGACATTGTTGTACAAAAATACATGCACACTATTTAACAAGGATCAGTGTATTAGTGAAAAACATAAGCTCAACTTGTACAAATATACCTCTCTTTGAATACTGACACAAAACAAGTATATAATGGCAGCAAGTACCCAAAATAAGGAAGAAAGAGAAAAATACGTAGTAACCGAAAAGAGGAAAAGAGGACCCTTACTTCTAGGATTGAGATGAAGAAGATGAACCTGATGCAAGCCAGCTTGGGAGAGGCCAAAATAGGTCAGCATAGCCAGGGTAGGCTACTAGTTGGTCAAGACAGTGATCCCCTATATGGTAAATCTCAGGCTCTTCACCATCCGATCCCCTAAGAGCATCATAGTCATCGTGATAGCTTCCGCGAAAGTTACTACAAGAGTTCATGAAGAAAACACAGTTCCCTTTGCAATTACATCCTTCGACATCTGCAGCAGAAACAGAGAAGGAACAATCTCTACCCGCAAACAATATCCTATCACCTAGATCCGGCACCTCTACCCATTGGTGCTCTTCCTCATTCAGTTTATAGGCTTTGAACCATATCTCCTTTTTCTGATGATGCGTGTACTCCATAAATTGACTATTCGCATAATGCCACACATTACCCGATAGCCCTCTCAAATTTCTATCCAGTAACCAGAGTTCCCCACATGACTCCACCAAATGCTTCTTGTCACCCACAGGGAAATTCAAGGGAGATTTAAAAGATGAAAATACTCTAATGTTCAAGGAGGAATCAATTATCAGAGATTGTCCCCTGCAATTTACAGCATATACTTTCCCTTTGAAGTTTATGAGGTCACGGCACGGGCTCACTTGGTGTGGAACAATTTGTGTCCACTTTTCATCCCCTAGTCTCAAAACAGCTAAATTACCGTTGAAGAGTATCGCAACTACAGCGAAATTGTTTTAAAAAACTGCCTTCTCAACTCTATTGATAATATCCTGATACCGTTGTGCCCTGTTGAAGTGATTAAAGTGGTCCGTATCATCAAAGTCGTACGTTAGGGCTAAACTACACGATCGACAAATTTCGGAGATTCGAAATTGCGATAAATCGAGCATTGTCGGAAAATTTCGAGGCAATGGTGTGATTTTATCATCAATTGACAGGGGATTGAGAAGTCTCATTTTACCTTCGGGGAGATTCTCCGAAACCTTGATTATCCATGCTTTTGGCGGGGAATCGGAAGGATTGTGGAGTGGTTGGAGGCGGTAGACGGTGGCTTCGGTGAGTTTGTAGTGGCCACGAGGGTGAGGGTTGCGATGGGGGAGGATTGGGAAAGGGAGGGTGGGAGGGAGACGAGGAGGCCATGTCCCGAAGGGTAGCGAGGATCGCCATGAGGAACAGACGGATCGGAATCGGAGGACGTCGATTCGGCTGTCGAGGCGTTTCCCGATCGACGTCAGTAAATCCGGCGGGAGCTCCGACCACTTGCAGGACATTTTTCTTTTTCAACCCTCAGCTGCAGACTGCAGTGAGAGCTACCAGCTAGAGATGCGAAACGGAAAGATGACCCAATTATCTTTATCAATCCCTCAACATATTATTTTAGTGTCACTTATATTTGAATGAGTTTTCAGTGCCGAATAGATACCCGCGCATGATCATCGTCCATTTCGGTCTTGAACAGTCTGAATTTTGGAGAGAGAAACATGTGAGAGAGAGTTTCGATTTGGGTCATCCAATACACTTTTGGACGGCCCTAATGCAGCTGCCGGGTATCACGTAGGCTCGGCCAAGTGGTAGCCGCCTAATACCCAAAAAAAATTCCACCTATTTTTTTTAACCTACCTCTCCCGACTCCCATCCACCTTTTCTATTTACCTTTCCCTACCTAACTTTATTGGTTCCACCTAATTTTTTTAAGAGATCATAAATACGAAACATTTTTTGAATAAAAAACACAAAACAATGAGCAATTTAAAAAAAAAATAGTTCTTATAAGGGAAGGATTTTCATGGGGGGCGCGTCGGGTCACATGGCCTGTGAGACGCAAATCACAATTCGTGTCATGCTAGTCTCTCTTGATTTGGGGGAGGGGGTTTAGAGGAGAAAAAAAAAAAAAAAACGGAAGGGAGAAAAAAAAGAAAAGAAAAACTTGATTAAGCTGGTGGGGAGGCTGGGAGCTGGTCTGGAAAAGAAAGAAAAGTGACCCGAGGAAAATTAAAGATGAGAAATGTATTCGGAAAATTATGTAAGTATGGAAGGAAGTGAGAATGGATTTTTCAGTAATCTTCTACTATTTGTTAGTATTTTGTTTAGATTGTGTTGATGGCGTAAATCATCCGATTTTCTTATTTGGTTGGGTTAGACCGGTAAGATAATATTGAGAATTTGGGGTGTTACATGCCCCCACTCAAAACTAAAAAAAAAAAAAAATAGTAATTTTGCATATTTAGCATAATTATGTAATTATTTTACTATATTTGGCATAAACACACTTTGATGCATCTCGGAAATAAAAATGTACAATTAATTTTATGCTTCAACTTTCATTGTCTGATTCGTTTACAATCAGTGATTTATAAATTGTTTGTCTGCTTGGAGCTTTTATCTTTTGATTCTCTTTATTTTAAAACCGTCGCAAACAAAGATTTTTTTAAAAAACCCATTAATAGAACTATCTCGATCATTCAACAGAGGCTTATCCATGGCAATGTAATGCACATTTTAAATTTTTGTCAAAGATTGTGTGCACATCTTTAATGAATGTCTCAATTGCACATGATCTTATTGTGGTTGGCCAGAAAAAAGAATTTTCAGTTACGAAAACTAAGTTGCTCCTACTTGAGTAGATTCTTGAATCCTCCTTGCCGGAGAGGAGGGACTCCGAGCAAGGTCAGCCAACCCACTAGGCCCAAGAGGCCTGGGCCTAGGGCCTTCAAAAAAGTCTCAAAAAAAAAAGTCTAAAAAATAGGAGCACTCCAAGAATATTTAATAGTGGGCTTGAGTCGGGATCTTTTCTAACTCAAAACAAAAAATAAAAATGCCCAATTAGATTTAAATTGATATTTTTACTTCTAAAATTGCAACACAAGTAATATTCAAGTGATACTTATGCGTTATATGTATTCCGAGACTTTGTATTTTGACTTTTATTTGTTATTATATACTCCCTCTGTCCTTTTTTAAATGATCCATACGGGAATACGTACAATTTTAAACCCCTAAAAAACATATTTCTTTATATAATTTTTTAATTTTTTTTATACCAAATTAAAGTGCTCATTGAGTACTTTAATTTGGTGCCAAAAAAAATTAAAAATATTATACGGAGGTGCCTTTTTTAACATCCACAAAAATACACATTTTCCAAACGGATCATTTAAAAAGGGACGGATGGAGTAATGATTAGTAGAATTTTATATTGTTTTGGCGTTCTCGTATTGTGATTGTTACTGAAAAATATACTTAAATATTGTATTCTTAAGACACAATTTTTAGACTATATGTAGGGCACTCCAAACCCTTGGGCGAGTCCTGACTACGAGAGAGGAGGGGGAGGGCAACAACAAAGGCAATCTACACTTTCAGATTCGATGGCAGTGCGCCAGGGAAAGGGCCAAGCTGTACAAGAATACCCCCATTAAAGTTCTGCGCCATCTCATGGATTAGAATCATCTTACACACACAACACTCGTACAGGTAAACGAAAGGAAGAAGATTACATCAAATTAAACCAGTTCTATTTTCATAGATCCTCAAGGAAGAAGCATTTATCGAGTCGAAAAGCAAAACAAGCCCTACAGAGGATCGGAGCTTGGGCAACAAAAATACAGCCAGAAGGTCAAAAGCAGCAGCAAGCATTGCCGAGCTTTCTGCCACAAAATTTGCTTCTCCAAAGCAGAAAGGCGTCTAAAGAGCTTTTAACCTTTTAACAGCGATTTTCAGGCTGTTATGCATTTCTTCAACGAATCCTGCAAAAAGCATCGCAGATGGTTATCAGTAGGGAGTAAGGGTTCTGTGCAGTAAGTTTTGGATACAATAAATCTGCAAGACCCTTCAACAAGGATGACTGATTCCCTTCGTAACTCCACTAACAGACCATTTAGAGGGTTGAGAATGGTGAGGAAAGAAAACGAAGAGAAGTCCTATCACTTGGTTCGACGAAGAATAACTGTAAAAGTGGGGAGAAATGATGAGAAAGGAAGAGAAATGGTGGGTTGTTACTGGTATTTTTTTAATTTCTTATCGGCCAATTCAAAATTGTACAAATTGATGGCATACTCAATAACTGACAAAACCTCAATCTTTTCTTTTCTAAGCATTTCTCACTGTTCGAAAGGGCTACAAGAATACGACCACAATCGCTCAACCACTAACTTTCCCACGGAACCGAAGATATCTGAGGTAAAAAAACAAACGAGTTTAAGAAAATAGAACAAGGAAACACCCCTCTTCAAGCCTCTTTAACTATACACCATATAGGCAAAGTTTAAGCAACTCCCCACCTCATCAACACGATCATTTATCAACAAGCTAGACCTCTCTGCTTTAAGCATCAAAATCCATGTAGATCAATCATCAAAACGAAAATATAATACTCTAGGTTAAATTAGCTATGATGAACTTCCAAAATAAGATAAGGAGTGTAAAAAATTCCTTCCACACTAGGTTAAATCGTAACATTCAGTCTAGTAACCAATAACTAGTAAGAACTATGAAAGATGTGATCAGTTGCTTCTAGGTTCTCCCCTAATGTATAGATGTGATATATAATTTCATGAACTCATGAATGTCCTGAATATTAATCCTAACTATCAGTATTGAAATGCCGATAAAAAAAAAACTCTCAGTATTGAACCACTTACTCCTATATGACAAAAGAAGAATGTAAACGACCTCTGCAAATCTCTTTGGTACAGAAGCCTGATAACTCGAACAATAATACTCCAGGGTTATATGTAAAACGCAAGTATGTACCAGCACTAAACTAGTATAACACATTAGATTACGCAAATACCCCTCTAGGGTTCTTTAGAAACCCACTGACGAAAAATAAACAACTCTCCACTTTCCAAACCAAATTTAATTAAAAAGATCGTTTACCACTCTCTGCCAATACATGAAATTCACTATTGCTCCAAACTTACAAGTGCACACATTAACTCTAAACAGCTATCAGCTAAGGAAAACTTCCAAAATATGGTATGAAGCTTTAACAATATCCCTTGCACCACAAGGTAGAAGTAAAGTAATAGGGATCAGAATGTAGCAAAGTGCTGTAGTGTAACTCTAGACTATACCCATGACAAAAAGAATGATGTGCAGAGTAATCGAAGTTGGGGAACAAATTTTACAAATATGCAAATACACGAACCAAATTAAAAATAAGAAGCATTATGCATTCACTAGGCATACTATTGTTTAACAGTTATCTTCCCATGCGGTCAGGGGCCATGGCCCCCTTATTGTCAATTAGTTGTTCCGTTTTTCTGAAACATTCAGTCTAGTAAGCCTCGAAGAAGTCATTAGTTTCTTTGACGTGGATTACTATTTGCCTATTTTTTCCTTAATGTAGATGCAAAGGGCTTCCGTCAAATGTTTGTTCTTAAATGAAGCCAGCAAGCTATAAGCATAACTTAAACTCCCCTCCTCCTAATTTCTACTTTAATCCAGCTTATCTAAGCCATTTCAGTTGTAGTAAGTTCTAAGAAGAAGCTCCATGTAACAATCCTACACGTTGCAAGGGAAAAAAACCAGATAATCAACCCAATGACCTGGCACCTTCTCACCCTTGAGATTGTATTACATGATATCTCGTGGTAATGGCTATATAGGTATTCGAAACCAAAGTATGATATAGCTATAGCATCGAAAAAACCCACATCATGACAGAAGCTAGAAAAGAAAATGAGGGAAAATTTAGCATGTCATAGCACAAACAGAAGACATTGTTGTACCAAAATACATGCACACAATTTAACAAGGATGAGTGTATTAGTGAAAATCAAAAGCTCAACTTAAATATACCTCTCTTTCAATACTGACACAAAACAAGTATACAAAGGCAGCAAGTACCCAAAATAAGGAAGAAAGAGAAAAAATACGTAATAACTGAAAAGAGGACCCTTACTTCTAGGATTGAGATGAAGAAGATGAACTTGATGCAAGCCAGCTTGGGAGAGGCCAAAATAGGTCAGCATAGCCAGGGTAGGCTACTAGTTGGTCAAGACAGTGATCCCCTATAAGGTAAATCTCAGGCTCTTCACCATCCGATCCCCTAAGAGCATCATAGTCATCGTGATAGCTTCCGCGAAAGTTACTACAAGAGTTCATGAAGAAAACACAGTTCCCTTTGCAATTACATCCTTCGAAATCTGCAGCAGAAACAGAGAAGGAACAATCTCTACCCGCAAACAATATCCTATCGCCTAGATCCGGCAGCTCTACCCATTTGTGCTCTTCCTCATTCAGTTTATAGGGTTTGAACCATATCTCCTTTTTCTGATAATGCATATAAAACATAGTCTGAATATCAGGATAATGCCACACATTATCTGATAGCCCTCTCAAATTTATATCCAGTAACCAGAGTTCCCCACATGACTCCACCAAATGCTTCTTGTCACCCACAGGGGAATTCAAGGGAGATTCAAAACAGGAAAATAATCTAATGTTCAAGGAGGAATCAATTATCAGAGATTCTCCATAGGCGTTCACAGCATATACTTTCCCTTTGAAGTTTATGAGGTCACGATACCAGTTATGTTGGTGTTGAACAAGTGGCGTCCACCTTTCATCCCCTAGTCTCAAAACAGCTAATTCACCGTCGCTGTGTAGCACAACCAAAGTGAAATTGTTGAGAAAAACTGCTTTCTGAACTCTATTGCTCCTATCTTGACACTGATATGACCAGCTCAATGGATTAAAGTGGTCCGTATCATCAACGTCGTACGTTAGACCTAAACTGCACGGTCGACAAATTTCGGAGATTCGAAATTGCGACAAATCAAGTATTGTCGGAAAATTCCGAGGCAGGGGTGTGATTATCTCAAGTGACAGGGGATTGAGAAGTTGCATTTTACCTTGGGGGAGACTACTCCGTGAGACCTTGATAAGCCATGCTTTGGGCGGAGAATCGGAAGGATTGTGGAGTGGTTGGAGGCGGTAGACGGTGGCTTCGGTGAGAGTGTAGTGGCCACGAAGGTGAGGGTACCGATGCGGGATGATTGGGGAAGGGAGAGTGAGAGGGAGAGGAGGAGGCCATGTCCCGAAGGGCAGTGAGGATCGCCATGAGGAGCAGACGGATCGGAATCGGAGGACGTCGATCCGGGATTCGAGGCGTTTTCCGATTAACGTCAGAATATCCGGCGGGAGATCCGACCACTTGCAGACTGTAGTTGACATTATTACTTTTCAAACCCTCAGATAGCTCCGACCACTTGCAGATTACAGCTAACTTTCTTTAACCGCAATTTTTTTTTTTTTGAATTGCTTCTTTAACCGCAAATTAGAAGTACGAAGATGGGAGGGGGTTTCTTATTACTTATTAGGAGCCACAGAGCCGTGGTTCAAAATTAATCTAGCTGCGTGTAAATTGGCTCGAATATCCGGTATACTGTAAGAGTCTTAGGAAATCTATTCGTACTCCCATTTTTTTCTTCAAACTACTAGTAGCCGATTTGTCACATTAATATCGAGACTCCATCATTTTTATAATCGGAATAGAGTGGGTTAATATGAATACCAAAATTTATGTTTATAAGATGTCAATAAATATATGGTCGGAATAGAAACGTAATAATTAAAAGTGGTATTCAGTGGCGGATGTATCAAGAGACCAGTGGTGGATTTTTAGGGGATTTTTTTTTCTCTTCATCTCAAAACACTATGTCTTATAATTTTAGCACAAAACTTGAAAAAAGAAGAATTATTGAGCATTTGTGGGCACTACCACATGGTGTTCCAATACTCTTTCGTATCACATACTCCTTTGGAAGCATTTAAAATGGGATGAGGGAGTATTTATGTGAGATCAAAGACTAACTATGTGAGTAATGTGTGATAAAAAAAGAGAGTGATGATCCTATGCGGCGACCCGAAGACTAGTGAATTAGTATTAATTACTCTCTCCGTCCCTTTTTAAATGTGTACAATGGGAATACGTGCATTTTCAAACCCCTAAAAATGTATTTTTCTATACAATTTTATGTCTTTCTTTACACCAAATTAAAGTGCTCAAAGAGTACTTTAATTTGGTGCAAAAAAATTTCAAAATTTTTGAGTAGAAATACATTTTTTTACGTCCTAAAAAATACACGTTTCCCAAATCACACATTTAAAAAGGGACAGAGGGAGTATTATATTTTCAAGCAAGCTTCCATTCAACGTATTTACAAAAGTTTAATTACTCTCCCATCACATAATAATAATAATACAAGTCAGACGAGGGTTTTTTTTTTTTCACCTTCTCTTTTTTGCTTCTTTTTATCTTCAGAAATATATTAATAACTCCTATATTTTTCAAGATGATAGATTTAATACCAATAAATGAACAGTTTTACTAGTGAAAATTATAAACTTGTCTGAGACATATTATTATTTTCTATTTTTTTCTTCGATCTTAGCTACTTTAAATAATGTGTTAGTTAAAACACTTTTTTGAAAGTGGAATCTTAATGAAATAATTCAAAACAAAGTTAAGGGGGTGTTAAGTAGAAGGCCAACACCCATCCAATAACACATCGTAATATTGAAAAATTGAAAAAAATTTGGAAGGATGCAATAATTAAATATGGGCGTACCTAGTGGACAAAATTTTCACATTCCCCGGCAAGCAGTTCTAAGAATCGAATTTACGACATGTTTCTAAGAATCGAATCCATGACCCTTATATGATAAAGGGACAACTTTATCACTGCTCCATTTCCGCCCTTCAAAAGATTCCATGGTTTTAAATAACGTATCGGCCATTAAGTAACGGTTTTTCGCCTCTCCAATACCGTTACAACCCGGTATACAGGTGAGACGGAAAAATCGCATGCGTATCGGTTGGTTCCCGTTACGAATCGGTCTGTATCTGATTCACGGATCAGTTCACAACCGTTACGGCCAATACTCGACTGTTATGGGTTATATAAGCGATCTAAAATTATTTTTAGCAGAAAATCATTTTAAAAAATTCACACGCCCGATTCCCGTTACGTAACGTTCGTACCTACCGAAACCGTTACGGATCACGAAACTGGTATTTAAAACCTTGTGCAAAACACAAACACGCACATATATTACAAATTGGTCAAGATTTTAATTCTAGAATAAAAGATATAACATCAAAGTTGCAGCATCATTTCAACTCAAGTCTTCATTCTACACACACACTCTCATTAATCTTCCCTGATCTACGAAAAAAAAAATGACAGGGGAAAGGGTAAAAATTTGAAATCCCCTTCTACAGAGTTTCTGTCATCCTATGCAAAAGTCCTACTTACAATGGAGTACTGTCGCCCTTAAATACTCGAGTCAATAGTTTTACAAGATCGTATCGCGCGATTAACCGTTACTTCTATCTCTTAACATCCTGAGTACTGTAGTTCAGAAAATCATGATCCTAAAGCCTGGCTTTCTGGTTGTTCAACATCTAATCAGGTTTCCACCATATGGTCTTGGCAAATATACAACATGAAGTGGGACTCGTCGTGCAAATTCCCGGTTTCATAGTGATCTTCATTCGCAGGGCAAGCCTACTGAGTATGGAGTTAACCTATAGAACAACAGCAGTGCTACATACACGGCAACAATACCCAGAAAGTACCCAGAAAACTGGACATCTAATATTGCATGCTGTGATTGATTCTCTTCACCGTTCTTTGTTTGTCTCGAGAGGGATGGGATGCAGATGGAGAATCAAATTTAAAAAAAGTGCCATTGCTACCGTTCATCATCATCGTCATTGCTTGAAATCCTATGTTGTTGAATGACCAAAACAGAACCACTTAAATCAAAATCTGAAGAACCCAAGTAATCTCCCACTGTACCGAGCTCAGGACACTCCTCCCAATCGCTCATCCCAGTGGTTAAAGGCGAATGCCCTCGCCCGCCCTTCCCAACTATAAACAGTGAGTACATATCAGCCATGTCCCTCAAAGCAGAAGCTGTTTCTGCTCCGGTTTCCACATACTTCTCTACGTATCCCACCTGACCCGACGTAACATACCTAATAATCAACAATCAGAGCATTACACAATCGATGAGAATCGGAAAATCTGAGTCGACAACAAGGTTGTTTTAAAACTTCAGAATAACTAGACTAGCCTGCAAATAGAAACTTTTTCATAGGCACGACAATCTTACCCTGTCAATGAGTCAAAATATGTATGCAATCAGAAATTCAACGACCATGATTATGAATGAGCAAAAAAGGCTCCAAAGATATGTTTAGATGCCCAGAATCAAGGAGAATAAATAAGAATCTCATTACATTTTTCCAAATCTCCGTCAAGATTCAAGCTTTTTCCAAACTTTGGCCAAAATGATAATGCATTACAGACACAATTCATAAAATGAATGATGCAACATTTGCGACATTTTGTATCCCCGCCCTCTGATCAAACATTACTATGGTAGACTATAAAATGCCAATGATTCGGTATGAAAAAATCTGTTTTGCAAACAGTTTTAACCGTAGCTGATAAATAAACCAAGCTACGCGAGTCTGAGCTCGTGTGTTCTGAAATTACGTTTTTCCAATCTCCGTCAAGATTCAAGCTTTTCCAAACTTTGGCCAAAATGATAATACAGTTAGAGACAGAATTCATAAAATGAATGATGCGAGATTTTGTTTCCCCTCCCTCTGATCTATCATTACTACAGTAGATTATAAGATGCCCACTTATTTGGGAGTGTGAAAAAATCTGTTTTGCAAACAGTTTTAACCGTAGCTGATAAATAAACCAAGCTACGCGAGTCTGAGCTCGTGTTCGCTTGACAAAAAGCTCATTTCAGATCGGCTCAAAACATAAACAAACTAAGCTTTAATATTTTTGAAGCTCGGTATGTTTTTAAACCAAGCTGCTATTCGACCTGTTCTATTTATGATAGAAAGTTTAAGCTACTCAAGAATGACTCTAGTTGTCTCGATTTAAATCTCGTTTGAGATCAGCTCGCCTAATTTAACAAGGCAAACTTAAAATATTTTTCCAAGCAAATTAAGTTTTCAAATCAAGCATAAAAGTTCACTACTAAGCTCATTCGGCTCGATTATCGGCCCCTTTTCTCCATTGACAGATTAAGATATCTATGGAGCATGGTGAATGAAATTGCTTCTTGCCAAGTGAACAAACGCAGAGACATCAATCATTAGCACTACTTAAAGCATTACTGAGCAATTTACATAGCATAATAAGATCAAATACCTGTTGTAGAACTCGGTTAAAATCGTAGTATCTGCTTCACTCTCGGTCTCACGATCCGAAGAACAAACAGACATCATCAAAACATCCTCCTCCTCCTCCTCCTCCTTATGCTTAACAGTAACCCCTACACTTCTCTCCTTATCCGCCGCTGCCAAAAACCTTATGACAGTCAAATTTATATGGTGATGCATACTAAGCCTCTGGCTAAGCCCCAGCGCCTCCCTATCGTCCGGACCACCAAAAAACAGCGTCACGATGTGCTGCAGCGAATCCGACCCAGAAATCGATGCCTGTGTGGAAAAGAAGGAGGCGGCAGTGGACACGGGTAGAGCCAAGATTTTTGGTTAGTGGGGTTAAACACTAGTTTCATATGAGAAAAAACTTGCTAATTGAAAGAAGTTACTCGCTCCATCTCATACTGTTGGTCTATTTTGAGAATTCCAATTTTTTTAAGGAAAAAAATATTAAATGCATATCTCCTTTGAAAATGAGCTGATTTCCGCTACTACCCCATGAATTCAAATTCTAAAGTATTTTTTAATTATGTATAAAGGTTAAAGTTTGAAAACCCACCCACTTTTTTACGTGACTTTTCAAATTGAATTAATATTGAATCATGATTTATGCACTCCTCTTGATAAATGCACTCTATTTCTTGTTTTTTGATGAAACAATTACACATTTAACTAGTAGCAATGAAAATTGAGTGTGTTCATAAAAAAAGGGAGGGCAAAAATCATTCTAAACTGAAACAGAGGATATAATGGAGGGAGTATTAAATTAAGAGGTTAATTATAAGGTAAATATATATAAAAAAATGTAATTTTGCTTTTTCTAAAAGAGTTATATTGTGAGAACGCTTGAAAATTTAGCTCTAAACTATCAAATAGGTTAGTTAGAAATCAAAGTCGAAGTGAATGTGGACAAGTGACCCTGTAATACCTTACTCGGTCCGCCTCTGGCGGCGACGGTGGCAGCCGCAGCGGCGGAGGAGGAGTTGGTGAGGCCGCGGTCGACGAGAATGGCCACCGAGCATTTGGAGTGGCGGAGGACTTTCTGGTTGGTGGTTCGGATGCCTTCCTTGCCTGGTTCCATTTTGCCGTCGATGCGTTGGTGTTTGTGGAAGTGGAGGAGGATTATGGAGGCTCGGGTTTCTTCCGCCCGGGTGCAGACGTCGGCGTGCATGTTCAAGAATGGCGACACTGCTTTCATCTGGTGTTACGTAAATTGTGTCATGTTATAAAATGGATACATTTTATTAGCCAAGAATTAAAAGTATTTTACTTTTTTTTTTCTTTTTATTCATCATTCCTAATCTATTACTACATGGGGAGGGAAATAAGACTCGATCCCGAAATGCAGTGTAGGGTATCCAAGAGCTCTGTAGCAAGAGCTAACCATCGGTTGCAAAAAAATTATTTCACTGAAGTAGTTAAATTTGAGATTGACAAAAAAAAAAAAAACAAGTGGTTGAATTTGTTTCAATTTAATTATAAAAAAAAGGAAGATATTTTGTATAAAGTTGGTTATATTTGTTTCGAAAATGCTAGGATACATGAAAAGTTTTCCCGAATTGATACCGGAAGGAGACATCAATAGTCCAGATTCACATGATTAGTGAATCTGGACCTCCTAAAATTGGTCCAGGCAAGAGAAATCAGTGGTTCAGATTCAAGAGAAATTCCGAAATTAGTAAATCTGGACCATATTCTGGACCAATAGCTTTAACGATATTATAAAACATCATCTAGCTGGGCCCCTAATGTTGTGAATTATCAAAGAAATACAAATATAACAACATTACCTGGTGAACCACCACTCCGGTCTCGGCGGTGAAGGCGTCAACGGCCTCGTTGATCTCCGTCACCTCATTGCCGCCGTAGTTATCCTCATCACTCAACTCATCATCTTCCCGCTGGTGGTACATAAGACTATTGTTCCTGCTTTTCTCCGGTAGCTCGATCAGGTGCATCAAGTAAGGAGCTATTGGGCCTTTTGAGGACCCTTTTAGGGCTGCAATAAGCCCAACAATGGTGGACACGTGACGTGGGTTGTGTACACAGGCCAGTATTCTTAGCTCGATTTCTGGGTCTTGCCATTCCAGGGCCACGTGTCTGTAGCCCAATGATTCATTTTGTCTTCTCACTATGAGGGCTACAATTGGGCCCACTATTAGTGTGTTTATCACTATGCTTGCTAGCATTAATCCGTAGAATTGTTGGCTCTTAACCACCTGCATCAATCCAGGCATCAATCAATAACTCAAGTTTCCATTAAGCCATTGTAGTATTATTATATGGGTTCGGGTCCTCTTCAATCCAAGTTTTAAACTAGACGGGACAGACCAAATTTGAACCATGATATTATGTTGTAATCAATGGTTTCGAATTTGCTTAGAAATTCTTACCGGATTTTTTTTTTGAAAAAATCCAAAGTATTAATCGTAGCAAATAGACGGTTTAGATTTGGATTGTCCCATCGGTCTAAATTAAGCACCGGAAAGGATCCAATTCCTTATGATATACCAATAGAATTTTGTAACTGTTTTTGAAGAAAAAACTCGTGGAGAGATCATTTTCTTGATGCAATGTGGACATGAAAGTGTAGAGACTTTAAATTTTCGTGTGAAAAGTTCATCCGTAAGGATGAGATGAAAACTTTTTCAAAATAATGAGTCACATTTAGCCCAATTGAAAAGAGCACAAAATAATCTACGGCTAAGTATATGGATCCCACATCAATATATGATTCTTGATTGGTCCAGAGCACCACGACTAAGTTGATACCTAATGAGTTGAGTTGGGTATGTTGATGTTAGAAGGATGTATTTGAATATTTGGCAAAAATGAAATGAACATTGTAAAACCAATACCATAAGAAGGGGGGGAGAGAGAGAGAGAGAGAGAGAGAGAGAGAGAGAGAGAGAGAGAGAGAGAGAGAGAGAGAGAGAGAGAGAGAGAGAGAGAGAGAGACTTACATTATGTTGGAGGCCCATAGTAATGGAAACTAGATCAACAAAGCCTTTGACATTCATCAAGAAAGCAAGAAGAACACCTTCATAATTCATTGGAATCCTCAAGTAATAGCAAGCAGCGAGGGTCCCACTAATCTTCCCTCCAAAGCTCAACAAGAGAACAACAGCAATAACCCCCAGATTTGCAAGACTGTTTAAGTAAGTGATGTCTGCTTGAAACCCCATGTACCCCAAATAAACAGGGAAGATGAAGTTATGAACAGAGTAATTCAGTTTCGGCAGCAGGGTCCGGCACGTCTTCCCGCCTCTCGGGAACATCGAACCGAGTAGAAAACATGCCACGATGCTGTTGAATCCCATCAACTCAACTGCCATTGCCGTTACAACAACCACGGACAGGATCCCGAACGCCTCGGCGTTCTTGAGGTGTTTCTGGTTTCTGTTTCGCCTGTTTAGCCAGTTGGCTAGGTACATGTTGAGGATTATGACCGCGACTACGAGGATGAACGAGAGGAATCCGAATAGGACCCAGGGCATGAATTTCCTCCCACTTTTACCTTTCGAGGCCACGACTAGTAAAATGACCGAGTAAGTGTCGCTGATGAGGGCGGAGGAGATCGCCAGGCGACCGAAATCCGTGGTGAAGAATTTCAACTCGGTCGCCAGACGGATCACGATGGGGGATGCGGCATTTGACAAGATCACCGCGATGGTCAGGGCCATCGTGAACATGGGCCCTTGGGCCCCTGTCTGGTGATAGATGAAAGGGGTGATTGCTGCCGCGAAGGCCGTGCATGTAACGCAACCCCCGCAAGCAATTATGCTTGCGGGACGTAAGTTGCGCAACAAGTAAGGGATATCGGATTCGAGGCCGATTAAGAACATGATGATTATGCGGGAAAATAATGCCATGGTTTCGTAGTAATCGCCGGCTAGATCTTGGAAGAATATGTCTTTTATGAATTTTAGGTGAGATAAGCCTGAGGGACCGAGCACGAAGCCGGACTGCAACAATGACATAGAAACAGACATAAGTTCTGGATTCTGTTGAATATAATTGGTCTTCTGTACCTATTTTTTCACGTATGGGGTTTTCGGTGCATTTCCAGCAATTAGATCATGCGAATTTTTTTACATATCCGTAAATTTTCATATGATTGAATTGCTGAAAATGCACCGAACATCGACAATTGCTTGTATTTTCTAGAAGAATTAATATATTCAAACCATTCTGCAAACACAGCTTTTTGCAATACAGATTTATGGAAACAAGAAAAACATAGGTTTTGATGTGTGTTGGAGACGTACTTACGAGAATCTGAGCAACGGGTCCGGGTTGACCCAACGGCTTCAATACAAGTTGAAAGCAATGAGAGAGAACCAAAATGAAAGCAACTTGCATCCCCATTGTCGAAACCGGGTTAAACAACTCCGGGTTGCATGCCACCCGCTTTGTGGCATCCATTTTCACTGCGTTTTCTCACCGAATTAACCAATCACAAAAAGAAAAAAGGTTACCTATGCAAAAAAAGGTGGTATTATTTAATATATACGTATGCGTTGTGCTATATGATCGAGAAAGTACGAAGAAAGGGCAAGGATGGGATTGCCATATAATCGAGAAAGCACGAGGAGCATTGTCAGGATGGGAGGAGAGGGGACGGTGGTAGAACCCTTCTCTCTCCTCTGTTTCCTGACCCTCGTGTGGAACTTTCTCTCTCTTTATCTCTAATTCTCTCTCTTGCTTTCATTGGTGAAAGTGGCAAAGAGAAATGAAAGAGAGGAGGGTTGGGAGTTTTGCTTGATTGGCTCTAACATCCTTTGTTTAGGAATGGAGGGCCGTGTTTTGCGGATATTGGCAGGGGCAAGATAAGAGTTTTCCGTACATGAAATGGGATTTTCTTTTCTTTTCCTTTTTTTTTTAATCCCCTAAACTAATTTTTTTTTTCTTTCTATTTCGTCCCTAAACTATGAAAACCACAAATCTATCCCCTAAACTATAAGATCGCAACCCATTTCGTCCAATAGTTAACGCCATCCACTTTTTTGGACGGAAAACTGTTTACTCACATACAGCTATGAGCACAAATTGCTCCGTGGGATCCATTTCGGGATTCGACACACAATCTTAGACGTTCATTATTTTAAAAATAATATTTTCATCTGGCCTTTGTAAAAAATAGGCTCAATCGAATATCTCTAAGTGTTTGAATATTCAAAGTGGGTCCCACGTCGTAATTTGTGCACGTAAATAATTTTCTGTCCAAAAAAATGGATGACGTTAACTATTGAACAAAATAGGTTGCAATCAATAGTTTAAGCCTTTAAAGGATAGATTTTTCGATTTCCTAGTTTAGGAATGAAGTAGAAAAAATGTTGATATTTTCAGGGATAAAAACATATAAAACTCACATGAGACACAAAAAGACCCAAAAGTCAATCCAATCCAAACGACATGATGTAAAAAATTGACCTGATTCCAGCAGATATCAAGGAAACAAAATTCGGTGCCCAGCGGACACGGCCATGGCCATGGTCACGTGGTGCCGAGTGCACATCTAAGCTGTCCAAAAATATTTTGAACGGCCTAAATTTTTTAGAACTGGAGTTAATACAGGAACACTTCTTGCGTATGCTGGAAACTTGTTTACAAGGGCTAATCCACCTTTCTTGGGCAATGGAGATTTAGTTACATCTGGTAAATCCATTGTTTTTCTTCCAAATTAATGCATTGGTATGCTCGAATTGACCTTTTCATTTCCATAAAATGGCAGTGGCTAACCCTTCGAACCCAATTCTCACCCACTGTGATTTTGCAATTTTCACTTGCGTGTCCATATACATCCACCTATTACAATACACACCCTTATTTGAGACGTTTGTATCTTATGCACCCCCATTGTTTACCATTGGATGCTTAGGCCTTGATCTAGGCACTTTAAAATTGTTACAACACATTACCTATTACCTGAGCAATAGGTGACCCAAGAAATAAATAAGTTACGAGTTATTAGTAGTAAAGGTTATGAGACGTACTAAAATATTATGATTGTTGGGAAAAAGGTTACAAGACGCACTAAAAAGTTGCTGAAAAGTTATACTCCATCTGTACCAAAAAAATTTCCAGTCCGCAAAATAAGGACCTAAAAATAATAAGTCTTTTAAAAGTAATTTTCAAACTTTTTTTCATAAATTAAAAGTACTCGTTAATATCTAGTAACCTATTAAAAGAATATTGAATTTTTCTTGAAAATTTTGTATTTTTTTCAAGTCCTCATTTTGCGGACCGGATAAAAAATTTGGAACGGAGGGAGTAAGTTTTTAGTATAAAAGTTACGAGATGCACAAAAATGGTACGAGATAAACTAAAATGTTACGACTCCTTGTGAAAAAGTTACGATTTCTAGTATAAAAGTTATGAGACGCATAAAAAAGTTACTAGTACAAATTTTTGCTAAAAAGTTACGAGATGCACCAAATGTTATGACTCGTGATAAAAAAAGTTACGATTTTTAGTATACAAGTTACAAGACGCACAAGAAAGTTAAGATTTTTTGTTGAAAAGTTATGAGATGCACAAAATGCTACGACTCCTGGTGAAAAAGTTACGATTTCCAATATAAATGTTACGAGACTCGCCAAAAAGTTACAAATTTTTAAAGATGATTTACTAAGTGACCGGTTTTCTAGGTTATTAATTTATTATTAAGTGGCACAATGTGAACCACACAATAGGTGCGTATGATATGCACTTTTAAGGAGTTTCTATTGAAGAATTTGCCTCCACTTATAGGTTAAAAAAAGAGGTGGAATCTTTGTTGTTATGCATATATATCATGTACATATATAGGATTTGAGAATAATCAGAGCAAACCTCTGTGGAACAATGTAAGTCGGAGTTTGGTGTATTATTCACTTATTCGAGATGAATCGAAAAAGTAAAATGTTCTCACCAAAATAAGAAATTTAAAAAAATTAACTACCAAAAGATTCTAAAATGACTTTTTTTTAGACATCAAAGGAGCCCCTAATGTTATTCATTGAAAATGTTCCTATCTCCACTTGTGTTCACGACCTAGCCCATTCCCCAACTGGGGTTTCAGTACCTCTTGATAAACCTCCACGGGCTCGGAAATTCGACCTTAATTATTGAACAACGGCATAAGGGTCAAGCACACCAACTGTGACATTCTTTCACTAGGTATGCACATTGATGTGAAGAGCACTGGCAATATGGATGGGATGCACTCGCTCCTCGTTTTTTCAACCTCACCCGCTGGAAAATGGACTCCTGAGAAGCAATTAATAGGATTCGAAAAGGTCCATGTGGTGGCCGGGGCACAGAGGATTAGGTTTCACGTTGATGCACACCTCAATGTTGTTGACTACTTAGGAATTCGGAGAATCCAAATGGGTGAACATAATAGTCTTCATACGGGGGATATTAAGCATTCGATTTCTGTCCAAGCAGCATTACATGATAACATAAAATCAAAGTAAAAATCATGGATAGCACCATTATAGGATTTGAGAACAATCAGAGCAAACCTCTGTGGAACAATGTAAGTCAGAGTTTGGTGTATTATTCACTTATTCGAGATGAATCGAAAAAGTAAAATGTTCTCACCAAAATAAGAAATTAAAAAAAATTAACTACCAAAAGATTCTAAAATGACTTTTTTTTAGACATATCAAGTGAGCCCTTATGTTATTCATTGAAAATGTTCCTATCGCCACTTGCGTTCACGACCTAGCCCATTCCCCAACTGCGGTTTCAGTACCTCTTGGTAAACCTCCACGGGCTCGAAAATTTGACCTTAATTATTGAACAATGGCATAAGGGTCAAGCACACCAACTGTGACATTCTTTCACTAGGTATGCACATTGATGTGAAGAGCACTGGCAATATGGATGGGATGCACGCTCCTCGTTTTTTCAACCTCACCCGCCGGAAAATGGACTCTTGAGAAGCAATTAATAGGATTCGAAAAGGTCCATGTGGTGGCCGGGGGGCGACAGAGGATTAGGTTTCACGTTGATGTGTGCAAGCACCTCAATGTAGTTGTCAAATTTGGAATTCGATGAGTCCAAATGGGTGAACCTAGTCTTCATATAAGGGATATTTGGAATTCCATTTCTGTCCAAGCAGCATTACATGAAAACATAAAATCAAAGTAAAAATCATGGATGGCACCATTATAGGCATGCAAGTGCCAAAATGGCATTTAGTCTTGTTCAATACAAAAGACAAGTGTAAAAAAAGTAAGTTTGTTAGTTATTACAAGCAAACACTGGCGTTTGTGTAAAACCACCGGCGTTTTAGCTGTTTCTTTATGGGTTTTTTTTTTTGTTTTGTGTGGGCCGGTGGTTTTTTTAGCTAGTGATTTTGACCGGTGGTTTTCTTTTTCTTTCTGTTTTGTTGTAGTAGTTGTTTTGTTGGCCGGTGGTTTTGATTAATATACTACTATCTCTTTACCCCAAAAAAAGGTAAGAAAGGAGTGAAATAAAGCAAAAAGGTTTGATCATTAAGGCTAAGGAGGGTGTAACAATCTAGATTGATAAGTTGTCCTCACCAAAAATGGTTCGCAAGCTTGTTGAGATGTTTTCAAGTATAGATTTGGGTGGGTGTGCTTCATGTGTAAATTGTTTTCCCGAAAGATGAGGAGCCCTAGTATTACTCAAGTAGTCAAGCGGTGAATAATATCCAAAAGATATTCTATTTGCGAAATTTTGAAGCACAATTGTCAACCCTGATTTTATTTTTCTTGTTGACTTTTTTTTTTTTTATTTTTATAAAAATTTCTTGAAACAACCAAAAAAGATTGGGGGAATGACTATTCAGTGGTGGCAGGCGGAAATATTTCCGGTTTGATGACACACTTCTTGGCAATCATCAACTGATGGGAAGAGGAATAATAATTCCCCATTGATGGTAATGCAAATATCATTGGACGAAAGTACCCTCGGCTTGAAAATCCTTCACAAAGTTATCATTACACGCTTATTTCCTCATCTCCCAGCCAAACCATTACGCGCTCTCCTCCCTTTTGAAATCGTGAAACCCAACCCTAAACCCCATATCCTCAATCGATCCCATCTGTAATATTCAACTCTCCTCTCATCTCATCATCACCGAGCACCACCACCGGCGACGGGCGATAGACGAAGGCACAAGTCTCTGTGGAATTCCTCAAACAAGGGGCGGAGCAGACGAGGTACGAACCAGACATGGGCAAGGTCTCTCTCTCTCTCTCTCAAATCCGTTTCTCTCGTTTCCTGCATCTGAACATTGATTTCTTCCATTTTTGCAGAGAGCAAATGGAAGATAAGATCAATCGATAGCAAAGATAGCCCTAGAATTCGCACTTGGAAGATTCCATACGCTAACATACTCAGGTAATCTCTCTCTCCGTTTCTCTATTTCTGTGTGTAAATGCGCATGTAGACGCCGAACAGTTCAAGTTTACTGTATTGTTCTTATGGCAACTTCTCTTTGTCCAGGTGTTCATTCTTTCGAAGGTCATTAAGGTTTTCTCTTTCTTTCTTTTGTGTTTTTTCACATTGGGCTTACTGTATTGTTCTTACCTTTTTGTAGGGGATGAAATGTTGGAAAGTTGATCCGGTCACCGACAAGTCTGGAATCTTTGGTAAAATGTGGATGACTTTTGGTCATATACCATAACCTAGTTCAGGAATGAGGAGGATTCCATTCCTTTATAAATAGTATATACTGCCTACCAGAAGTCAAAGGACGAGGAATGTGCCCCCTGCCACAACATTTTGTACAGAAAATTGTTCAAAACACTCTAACTTAGGAAGGGGAATTGTAAATTTGTAAAGATGTGTCACTTATATTCTGGTGTTGTATTGCACCCTGTGTTTGGTATTATCGAACAAGTGGGGAGGGTATTTGCTTGAACTTGCCTTCATCCGTAGACGTCCATATTGCTCTGGTGTCAGGAATGGATTCTACGAGGCGTCGACACAACCATGGAACTAAAAGGAAAGAAGACGCAGGAGGACCGGTAATGAATTGCTTTGCCTGCTCTTTAGCCTTCCATCCTTGTTTGTAGGTCAAACGACACTGGAAGGCATGCTCAAAGTCTTTGCAAATATCTCTGGGTCGAGTTTCAGGCTTGTCCACAATTGCATTCTTGAACATCAACCCAACTTGTCTACTACGAATTTTCGGCTTATAACTACACGCATCAGATGCATTGTGTACATGCTCGATGTTGAGTGAAATGACACGAACCAAGTCACTACCCTCACATCTTGCCGTTAACTTCCAAGGGCAGTCCTTAACATAACATACTATGCGGTAGTATGCTTTGCTATTATCCAAGAATTTGATGGAGAACTTGTTCGCTGCAGCAAATACTGTGATTGCTTGTTTAAACAGGTCGGGGGAATCAAACAGTTGACTCTTCCTAGTGAGCATGTCATTGGCATTATCTGGCAAGTATGGCACCAACCCCATCTCTTGGGTACAACCGTTGCTTACCTGGGATACATGGAAAAAAGGACCAACATTATAGAATGAAAGGTAAATCCTCAATTATATTTGCATTGGTCTAACATTACTTTAACATAAAAGTCACATCCAGCTCCTGCTTTTGTGACACACAGTGCAACTGAACTTCATATAACGAGCAACATAATAGGATGCAAGGACCAAGAATAATTATTTCAGACACAATTTGTCAATTATATCACATAGGAACACCAATTACATCGACACATGATGTTCTTATGGAGGGAGAGTTATATATGACACAAACAGGTATTTTTATCCTTCAAAACATTTTTGGTATTCCCGTAAGCCTCAAGTGTACTGAACAAGATTCGAAAGTGACTATTGGGTGCTGTTAATCGTCAACTGTTCCATTCACTTCACCATTCGAGTGAAGTGAATGGAACATCAACAAAGGTAGTGTTGGTTACCTGTATAGTTGGTGGTTTTGATCTTCCATGATAGCTATTGGGTGCTGTTAATCGTCCATGAAAGCTACCGTTGTCGGTTACAATTGATTCCCTACCATTAAAATTATGTGGCATTAGGGAAACAAATTAATACAACCGGTGAAGAACCTCCCGACGTGTGCTGCACATAATGGAGGTAGTATTCAATGACAATTGTAATACCTGGTCGAAGGATAAAACATCGGGAGAGCCTCATTACTCCGACTCGTCTCTTCTACGAACACGTCAACATCATCTTCGTTCAATTGAAAGAACATTGTAACCGAATTAGCGTCATCCAAGTTTACATAGCTAGTCTTGTACCTCTTCGTGTTGTAGAAAAAAATTTTCTGCCCCACATTTATTTTCAGGGCACCGCAAACCTTGTCACATAACTCATTCAGTGGAGTTCCATCTTTGATTGTGACCACAGCACACGAGCCACCGTTGTACAAAAATGTGCCATTGGCATTTACCATACGTTGACCACCGAAATAGCAAAAGCATGTCAAGGTTTAATTATCAACAGTCTCCATACCTGCCATGATAAAAAAGATGTAGCATGGTGGATTAATATGAAAGTTGACATTAGTATGAAACTTGACATTAGCCTAAATTGGTAGCATTTGTGTAAAACCTCGTATTGAAGTCAGTGAATATGCCCTACAATGACCACAATACATAAATTTGGGAGACAATAATTCAAATTGCGTACATATTCAAATAGGAAAGTTAACATTCACAGCCTTGTCTAACTTAATGGTCTACCAAATACATCCCCAAAATATATCCACCTTCCTCATGTACAACTACTAGTAATCCTCAATTAAGGGGTACATTCAAGTGGGTTACTGAAAACATGGGTTAAGGGTACCATCCTACATATCCTACAGATTTTGGATTTTAACCACAATACTCAACGAGGCAGCGCAAAATGCAAATCCCTCCTCGGTGGCACATAGTTGAACTTCCCAAGAGCCATGCAACCCACAACAAGTACCACCAATGCAAGCAACAGTTTCAACCAATATTTTCTTTCGATTGCCCTTGCCTCCTTAATCTTCCGCTCGTACATTTCACCCATTCTGTTGGACTCTTCAACCTTGTTCTTAAAGTCCTTTGCTTTATCTTCTACCAACTTGACATTGTCCTTCAAACACTTAATCTCGTTTTGGAGATTCACTATCTTATTCCTTTGTTGGAGAATGATGAACTTCCCATGCTTGCATATCTCATCATCAAACCATTGAAAAAATTTGCATTTCAATGGGTCCTACAATAATATGACAAATGTATGCTAAGCGCTCTACTTTTATTATTTTATTGGACAATCATAATGGAATATAAACTTACCGGATATTTAGGACACGCAAAAAACCTCCTACCGGGGTTTTCATCTGTTCCAGAGGTCAACAAAGCTGCTTGAATACCACAATAACAATTGCATGACCCCGTACCACAACCACCCGAACTTATTGAACACGATGACATGTCCTTCAACAACTTTTGAAGTTAGTACACCCAAAATTATATCCAAATACTTGTTGCCCTTTTGAAGTTACATGTGCTTCCAAATATATCCCATTTTGGATTATTACAAAGGGCGTTTACACCTCAACAATGAAAGCAGGACATGAACAATCTGGTAATGGTGGACTTTACACATACTGCAACTGAACTTCAAACATGGAGCAAGAGTATATAATGTTAATTGAAGGTCCTAGAAGAAAAGGTGATACAACACAGTACCAGCCAACTATCCACATAACTTGTTTGACATTGTGCGTACACAACACTGTGAATCAAGTAATTTCTATTTTGAAGACAAATCGTCTTATTGGAAAATAAATGTATTCAGACTTCCTATCCTATAAATAACAAGGCATACTATTGGGGGAATGACATGACAATGGGCAATGGGGCTAATAATCCCATCTTCATTTAGACATAACACATACTCAGTCATCTTAATTTGGGTGCAATGTTGTTCTGAAAGGGTGCCAAAATAATTCTTTGCAGGTGCAATATTGTTTAATTAAATGAGCAATAATTATTTTCTCGAACTTCAAAGAGTCAAATTAAGACCACACACTAGCAACCCATTCGTCCATCTTTGGGTGCAATCTTATTCTTGCAAAGGGCCATGTTAATTCACTCAGGGTGCAATCTAATTTAATGAAAGGTACAATAGTTATTTTTCCAAATCAAAAAGTTGGATTAAGACAACAAAATGGCAACCCATTCGTCCTTATTTGGGTGCAATCTTATGCTTACAAAGGGCCATGTTAATTCACTTAAGGTGCAATCTAATGTAATGAAAGGTGCAATAGTTATTTTTCCAAATCAAAAAGTTGGATTAAGACAACCAAATGACAACCCATTCGTCCTTTTTGGGTGCAATCTTATTCTTACAAAGGGCCATGTTAATTCACTGAAGGTGCAATCTAATTTAATGAAAGGTGCAATAGTTATTTTTCCAAATCAAAAAAGTTGGATTAAGACAACAAAATGGCAACCCATTCGTCCTTATTTGGGTGCAATCTTATGCTTACAAAGGGCCATGTTAATTCACTTAAGGTGCAATTTAATGTAATGAAAAGTGCAATAGTTATTTTTCCAAATCAAAAAGTTGGATTAAGACAACAAAATGACAACCCATTCGTCCTTATTTGGGTGCAATCTTATTCTTACAAAGGGCCATGTTAATTCACTGAAGGTGCAATCTAATTTAATGAAAGGTGCAATAGTTATTTTTCCAAATCAAAAAGTTGGATTAAGACAATAAAATGCCAACCCATTCGTCATTGTTTGGGTGCAATCTTATTCTTACAAAGGGCCATGTTAATTCACTGAAGGTGCAATCAAATTTAATGAAAGGTGCAATAGTTATTTTTCAAAATCAAAAAGTTGCATTAAGACAACAAAATGGCAACTCATTCATCCTTATTTGGGTGCAATCTTATTCTTACAAAGGGCCATGTTAATTCACTCAATGTGCAATCTTATTTAATAAAAGGAGCAATAGTTATTTTTCCAAATCAAAAAGTTGCATTAAGACAACAAAATGGCAACCCATTCGTCCTTATTTGGGTGCAATCTTATGCTTACAAAGGGCCATGTTAATTCACTTAAGGTGCAATCTAATGTAATGAAAGGTGCAATAGTTATTTTTCCAAATCAAAAAGTTGGATTAAGACAACCAAATGACAACCCATTCGTCCTCATTCATGTGCAATTTTATTCTTGGAAAAAAAATGTGTATTTAACTCAAGGTCCAATATTATTTAATCAAAAGAGCAATAGTTATTTTTCCTAAATCGAACAAGTTGAATTAAGGCAACCCATTGGTCCTCATTGAGGTGCAATGTTATTATCAAAAAAAGCCAAAATAATCACTTAAGCTCAAAGGAGCAATAGTAATTTTGCCCCAATCACAACAAATTTATTCAGTTTACAGATACTAAATAAAATTAAATCTACAGTGGCCATAATATGTTCCAGATCTTAAGTTTTGTAGACCCTCACGTGGATGATGCTTACGTGGGTGTTCGAGTTCTTAGAGACACCCGAGTGAGTGGATGAGTCAAGTCACAGTGCTTGTGTTTCGTAAAACATAGTGCAACAAGTGGAGTGAGTGGAGTGGATTACACCCTTTGCCCACTGGATGAGTCAAGTCACAGTTCTAAGAGACAGCCGATTGAGTGGATTAGCCCCTTTGGATGAGTCAAGTCACACACAGTGGGTGCTGGTTTGGTTAAACATAGTGCAACAACTTTGACAGAAGGTACAACATCAGATAATGCAAAGAACAACTATTATAACTTCATAGTCTTATACTTTCTACTTAATATGAACTCACAAAGCTCAGTTGGCCTACTCATTTTTAATGCTTTTTGGAATTAAGTTCAAGAGCATAAACACAATCAAACAAGAAACCAAATAACCTATTTCAATGTACACCTCTAATTACTTATTACCATGGATTGCAACAAACACACCACTTTCAAACTTGCAACAACACGTTCATGGAGGCTACTTTGCAGTATACATTGCACAAATATAGATAGAAGGGAGGAGGCTATATAAACATACCACTTTGAACCTCACACTTGCTGCTCCTGAAGATTTGTGGTTGCCCTAGTCCGTCAGGTATGAGCGAGAGTTGAGAGAGAGAACGACAGAGGGAGAGAAAAAGAGAGGGAGAGAAGGATTTGTGGGAGAGAGATCGATCGATCTAGGGTTTCTCCTCCATTTTCCCTCGCTTTTGGGTTTTCAGAAAGAGAGAGGGAGACTGATTTCAATTTTGGGGGTTTACGTTTGAGAGGGGAGAGAGAGACCGCGTGATTTGATTATTTTTGGGAGGAAGAAATTACGTTTTACAACCCTGAGGGTGGAGGGTGGATGTAATTACGGTTTACACCCCTGAGGGGTAAGGTTGTCCATATAAGTTGCGGTGCCACTTATGTGGAATTATTTTTTTCCTTCCCATACTTGCTGCGATTGCCAAGAAGTGTGGCATGAAGCTGGAAATATTTCCTCCTGCCACCACTGAATAGTCATTCCCCCAAAAAGATTTAAACAAAGGGGGCTGATAATGCCAAAACTCTTTTTGTTCCTGTCGAAACCTTTTTTGTTCATGCCAAAACTCTTTCATTGCATGACTTAGTTGCCTCCTATTTTTAAAATGAACGATAAAATATCATACACGATTTCAAGGGGCATTTTTGTAAAACAAGTGGTGTAGTGGAGGGCAATTAAGTCATGCAATGAAAGAATTTTGGAAGGAACAAAAAGGATTTTGGCATTATCAGTTCCCACAATGGATACCAATGAGATATTCAAATTTGCTTAAATGTAGGTGGTCTTTAGTCAATATTTCAAGAATAGCTCCACTCACCTAAATTTACCTACTCAAGTTTTAAGTTTCAACCAATCAACCCTTTAATACTAGGTCACTACTACCAGGATTAAAGACAATCAACTAGCTAGGTCAGGTAGAAATTTCAATAACTGCATTCTAGGCTTTGTTTGTTTCGATGTAAAATGTTTTTACTGAAAACAAACTTTTTAATTTTATTTTCCAGTGTTTAATTGGCACATAATAAAAATATTTTTGATAACAAATAAATGGCAGGGTAGCGATTGAGATCATGTGGGATGAGTCCATGTTAAGCTCCCTGGGAGTAATATACGGTATCTCCACCTCACCCTTCCTCGTCGGCGTTAAAGTTCCGGTGAGCGTCCCTGAAGACGACCGGCTAGTAGTCAAGTACGGTGGGCTGGATCCACTTCTGCTCTCTGTTATGTACATAGGGCCGGAAATAGATCCCCTTGTTGAAGTAAAAACTTGATTTGGTCCAAGAAAAAATAAAACCCACGAAAAAATAAATGAAGCCCAAGACAAGTCCAATATAAAGAGTCTAAAGTAAAAGAGATAAAAATCAAGTTTCTAAAATCTCTCTAGAATATCTAGTTGCTAGAAGAGTTCTAGAAAACCCTTATGAAATATCTAGATGCCTAAATCTAGAATCCACCATAAAATATTATTTTGTAAGTCAAATATCTAGTTCTAGAACCATCTTTGAAGTAGTATAAATAGGGGTGGGTTCTAGCCATTTTATACCAAGCTAAAAGTGAGAGTCCAAGTGTAGTACAAGTTGTTTCCTTCCCCACTCTTGTCTCAATTATTTTTCCCTCTTCCAAAACTTGTCTGACCCTTCCAAAACTTGTCTGACCCTTCCAAAACTTGTCTGACCCCTCCTCTTCCAACACCCCTGATACGTCAGAAACTATTTTATTTTCTTTTCTTCCTATATTGCTATTTGGTTTTGGTGGGAGCCACTCTATTGCGGTTAGCACGACACGTGACCCTTGTGAAGGAGAAGTTATTAATTCAATGTCCCATGTGACAATGTTCCAAACATATTTGGACCCTTCATTTGTGAGGGCCCCATGAAAACGTGAGGGCGTGAGGGTCTCTTACAAATGAAAGGCCAGGATGTGTTATGGCTTTCCCACATGTGTCATGGAATAATTTTGTAGTGAAGCCTCGAGATACATCTCTTCTTTTTTTGTAGAGCCAGGACCTCCATTTTAGAGTTAAATTCGTCTCTGCAATATCTGTCCACCACCTACAACCTTCACCATGGAAATGGCGGAAGCAATTGCCATGACCACGCCCCTTTGTCAGTGCTTCAGTAGAACCCTTAACCGAGAGCACCGAAAGCCTATATAATGCAAAGTTTGAGATTTTCAAAGCGGCTGATGTCCCCTACTATGGCTGCGCGGTTCTTAACCTAATCCACCAGAGATGCGTTGACAAGCCGATCCACTTGGTCGCCGCTTGGTCCTCAAAGCGGATCGGCTCATCAACGCATCTCTAGTGGACTAGGTTAAGAACCGCGCAGCCATAGTAGGGGATGTCAGCTGCTTTGAAAATCTCAGACTCTACATTAGGGTTTCGGCGCTCTCGATTAAGGGTTCTACTGAAGCACTGATAGAGGGGCGTGATCATGGCAATTGCTTCCGCCATTTCCATGGTGAAGTTGTAGGTGGTGGACAGATATTGCAGAGACGAATTTAACTCTAAAATGGAGGTCCTGGCTTTACAACAAAAGAAGAACTGCATCTCGACGCTTCACAACAAGAAATTATTTCGTGACACATGTGGGAAAGCCATAACACAGGCCTTTCATTGGTAGGGGCCCCATCATGTTTATGGGGCCATCACAAATGAAGGGTCCAGATATGTTTAGAACATTGTCAACATGTGAATAACTTCTCCTTCACAAGGGTCATATGTGACATTGTAGGAGATTTATTTCCAGATGATACGGGTGGTTGAGCAAAAAACTTTTTCCCTCAAAGGGGAAGTTATAATCCCTCAACCAGTTGATCAAGCCCTGTAATGTGAGGATGTGCTCAATAACCGATATGTAAATTCATGGTAGAATAATGTTCTTTCTTTTCAATTTCAATTAACTAAATAAAGGTTTTCCGTTCAGTTGCCTTGCTAATCTCAGCCATCAATTATCTCTACCAATAAATATAATATTTTAAGGGAGCTTCTACAATTTATAAGATTATACTCCCATCATTTTATTTTTCACCATTAAAATGGCATAGCTGTGCTCATGTCATTTGTTAGTGGTTTTGGTTCATTCCTATAATTCGACGTAATTGTTGCTGGATAACGTCTTGAATGATATTCTTGACTTTCTCTCAGAAAAAAAAGAAAAAGAAAAAAAGAAGGAACTTGTACACATATTCTCAATTTTTTGGTCTTTGAAAGAACAGGCATCTTGGTTTTTGTATGTCGCAAGATAGCAGAGGATAGATTCATGCGATAAAAAAAATCCATGGGATAGAGAATTCCACTCAATCCATGGAATAACTGAGACATGATTGTGAGAATTTGTATGTTTAGTTAATTGTTAGGTAACAGATGATTCAAGATTGTAATGGTGGTTTTCTTTTCTTTTTGTTAATTTCTACAAAATGTAATTACTATTCTGTAATAAAAAGTGAGAAGAGAATTGCAAAAGTCTCCAAAAGCGAGAAACGATTTTAACACCTCATTTTCGTTTTAAGATACCTGCATTGCTATAGGTTAATGTGATGGGCATGATCATCATTCAACAATTATGGTAAAAAAAAAGTGCGTACCAACAAACATGGAGAATTTAAATCTTCAAAAATCTACCATAATTATCAATGAAAATTTCGATGCGCAGACTAAATGGAAAGGATTTGGCATTAATTTTTGCAAGAAAATAACGAATAATGAACTTCCTCCGTTTTTCTTTTCAAATGATCAACTAACCCCCACCTAATTAGGAAAACTCCATCCCACATAATTAAGCAACAATAAAACTACATCAATCGAATCCCGCTGAACTTGAATTTATCGCAAGTGGAGTGAAGTGCAATTGGTACCTCCCTTATACTCTCATGCACATGGACAGGGTTCAATTCCCGTAAGCACCCAACCCCCTCCCCAAGTCCCCTAGAATAGAATAGATTAGGATTAACGAATCGAAAAAAAAAAAAAAACTTGAATTTATCAAGTTAACTGGCACGAACATATTTTTTATCATGATTTTGGAGTGCATGATGATCAGTATTCAAAATTAATTTGACAATTTCCCGTGAATCTTACATATCAAATATGCATTATGAATTTCCTCTAATTTATTGTTTGAAATAGTCAAACAAATTCTACTTGATTAGGAAAACACATTTATCCCAATCCTAATGAAATCCCCTATAATTGTAAAACCATATCTACATGGCCATATAGTGACAGGTAATAATGAAAAAGGTACAAAAAGAATTCCACAATAAAAAAGGATGAAAACATCAATGTTCAAATTGATCGGGTTGAAAATTTATGTAGCGTCTGAAAACACAAAGAAAGTGAAAACTGGGACTCAACTAATCGGCCAAGTAAACAGGTCAACCTGTATAGTGGCCCAAAAAGAAAAGGAAAAAAGAACAGCGACGATCCCAGTGTATTAGTATTTTCTTCCAGTCTTCGATTTTCTACTCGGTAATTTCCTTTTGGGAGGGTTCGGTAGTTTCCTTCTGGGAGGGGTCGGCCGCCGTAACCTAATGCCAACTTTATTACGGCTGCTGTCATACTCGTCGTCTGTCAATGGCTGCAACTTGAATTTACCTTCATGAAAACCTCTAGGAACCTAAAACCACAAAAGCATCAAAACAACAATTACCCGCCATTCCAAATTGTAAATTGCATAGAGGTGAATATTTCTTGGTTACTGTAGATGGAAAAGTATTTATTTGCTCAACTTGATTCCGGCCGTTGCGAGACTCAGCATCTGTCACGGGTTCCACCTTGAATTTACCTCTACCATAATCTTTACCGATCTAAAACAACCAAAGCATAAAAACAACAGTTACGTTCCAGTCCAAATAGTAAATAGCATGCAGGTGAATATTTCTCAATGACCTTAGACAGATAAAACTTTTATTTGCTCGCCCTTAAGAGTCTTAGACAGATAAAATCAACTTAGACATGATCATCTTGATAGCAGGTCTCCAGATCAGGATCCTCTCATGGGCCAGCCCCAGACACATTTTGTGGTGGACCACATTTTGAGTCACATGAGATGATCACATAAGAAGATCCTGATCCTATTTACCCGGGCAACATAAATCCAAAACATCCGACAATATAAAGAGCTGATGAACGCATCAATTTTAGGCAACAGTTTTTACTCCACCAAGTCACAGCTCAAAATACACAGTTAAGGTTGACTAGGTCCATATGAGTCGGATACAGTGGCGACTCCAGAAATTTTGGACAGGGTGTTCAACATTTACCTTAACTTTACTAGCTCTACTAAACTAGTATATACATACAAAATGTTCATATATTAGTGTGAATAATGAGGTCAAATAACATGAAAATACATAAGATGTCACAATTTTTGTTGGCGAATTCTATATTATTGGGTCAACTAAAATTAAGTCGGGGGATAAATACACTAATATATATTTATGTGCTGAATAGGTTTGCATGGATATTTAGTTTTTTATATTGATTGTTGCTTAGAGAGAAGTCATAGGACGATATCAATACAATGGATACTTTTTTTTTTCTTGATTTCCCTAATTTTTATCGTAAAGAGTGAGCACTTTATTTTGAACTGGTGTATTAAGGATTCTATTGTGAATTCCCAGGATTGGTGAGTGTTCATAGTATAAATGTTCAAACAAAATCCGATATCAATTTATCACCTGTAAAATAAAATATAGAAGGCTTTAGAGTATACATTGACCATCTACAGAAAGACTTTAGACTTTGGTCCATATGAGTTGGATAGAAGTCGATTCCAAAGTATGCAATCACTTTACTTCACATTAAACAAAAAAGTGCTAAAGTGTTGCCCCTGTTTAGAGGATACAAAAATGAACTGTGCAAAGAGAGAGATTGCCTATTAATTCGACTCGCTAGAGAAGTATGTTTGGAAAATAAACCCAGGCTTTTTTCCACTCAATGTGCAACCTATAACACCTTATCGAGTTATTTTAACATTCGAAATTAGGTCATGCTCAAAGATCAATATCAAATCATCAACTACATTAACGGATACATTCGAAAAAAAAAAAAAAAAAGAGGTTGATTGCGAAGGGATGACCCTCCATCCTCCTGACAAAAAAGATCCACAACTACGTAGAAGGGCTGAATAGGAATACCTTTGGAAGAATCGAAACTTTGAGAGAACTACTCAACAGTCTTTTTCGTTTCTGTAAGTAGCGAAACATAACGGGATCAACCAATACTCTAAATTTTGGATCTGATTTAGCATTTTCAGGGTCCGCTTTGCTATTCATCCTTGCCTGACACAAATAAATGACTATCAGAATGACAATTATGTCACAAACAAGGAATAAATACGAAAGAGAAGTGCATTCGTACGCGAGCGAGCGTGCGTGCACACACACACACAGGGGGGGAGAGAGAGAGAGAGTGAAAATTTTCAACAACAGACTGAAATTTCCAAGCAGGCATTCAAGAAAAAAGGTTGCGACAAAAATGCCATAATTTTACACCCCAACGCACTTTTTTACTTAGTCCAAAGCACTTCTCCACTAATACAAATGCACTTTTGACACATACACCGAGGTTATTCATCATCCCTAGGGTGGTTAGCATATCCCAAACGAAAATACATTTTAAAGTGCAACACGAAGGAAATTCAGGAACAGTGCCCTTCACCTTCTTCAGTTTAGCCTTCGCCCTTCAGCTTTTAGAGCCATACGACAAACAAAGTAGTAATAAATTCCGTGAAGCTAGAGAACTCACAAGAAACCGGCAAATTTCACGCTCAATTTTGGAAAATGTGGTCTTCGAAGCTTCCACTCTTCCAGCAGCTGAACAGCAAGAGCACTCATCACTCATCAAAATTGGCACACTATCTCTAACCTGCCATGCATGTAAGCAACAACTTGGTTAGAAAAGTAGATGTCCCAATGAAGTCATCAATCTTGCTTAGAAAAGTTATCCATTTTACTCTTGGTGATACATAGTGAAAACTAATTTGAAAGTATTAACAGATCCCTAACCCCAAGGGTTTGGCCCGGTGGTTAAGGCTTGAGACTTAGTGGTCTACTCCTTACTAGCAAGGTTGTCAAATCGCGAAATCGAGAATAGGATTGACCTTTTTCCAGAAATTGTGAATTGTAACGATTCGGTTCAAATTTTCAAAATACATTTGAAAATGCATTATAGTGGGCCGAACAATGATGTGTCTAAAGGGTCAACCATATGGCCGTCTGATTGATTGTCACGGATCGGGTATTGATCGAATGGTCTGGCCGAACGATCAAGAGACCAAATGCATCAGTCGACAAAACCTGATCAATATTCGAGAAGGTCTGCTTGGTTTGCTTTGCTGAGTCAATTGTCAGAATCAGATGGCTCATTACCCAAGTCGACATGGCAATTTGGCCAAGACACTTGCTTCGGCCAAAGTGTCATGCATGGCCATAGCAGTGCTACGATTCATCCTATTTGTCATCAGCACCAGCTCCGAACAATACCGATTTGCCGAACCGGTGGGTTCAGATCAGCGGAAGGTATCCCAACGTAACCGTTCTCATTCTCATCCGTAATGTTAGGTAAGACGTCAACCGAATAGTTATGACACATGTTAGAGGACCGCTCATAGCATGTGTGGATAACCTCGATTCCCATCGTCAGGTGTGACATCAGCCGAGCGGTTACCGTGCGTGCTAGGCATGACAGTACTTGGCGGACAGGTCAAGAGTTCACCATAACAGGTACAACCATCCCCTAAAGGTTACGCCTCTCACAATTCTCAAACCCTAAACTCTTGCTTGTAGTCCGGTTAGGCGCAGACACGGTTGTTTTGTGTGCAGGAAAGGAGCTCAGGCGGAGGCGCTTGGCTGGAAAGCTAGGTGGATCAGAAGGCTTAGGCGATGTTGAACCCTAGTATCGCAGGCATGCATCTATACCTACCTAATAAATATACATTGTAACATTGAAAAATTTAAACTTACATCAATAGTAAATTTTGTTTTTTAATATTAATTGATGATTACGTGGTCGTGGTCTAAAAGGAAAGACACTTATTTGTAAACCTATTCAAAATGGCTATTTAGTAATTGAGAAGAATGAGGAAAAAAGGGTTAACAACATGCTCTGAGTCAAAATAAATACCAATTGGCAATGATTAACAAATTTAGCAAGGGAATAAGATTATTCGTACTCAAGAGCATATTATGTTATATTTTTGCTTTTCTATAAGAAATATTAAGGCAAAACCACAAAAGTGGTTTCATGTTATTCAACTACACAATGGTGATAAAACCTTGATTCACCTATAGTTTCGTACATTTTTGCGCGAAACTTGAATCAAATCATGAATATACGATTACCACAGATTCTAGATAAACCTTGATTCAAGATAAACCTTGATTCACCTATAGATTCGTATCGATTTTACATGAATCATGAATCGAATAGTGAATCGCGCAATTCCTTACGTGAGAAACCTCCTAGGTGATCAACTCTGGGGGGCAGCCCATATGGGACTTTGTCGGATTTTAATTGGGCTTCTTGCTAATGGACAGTGGGATTGGTCCAAAGGGATTAGTCAAGGCGCATGCAAGTTGGCCTAGACAATTTGGGCTATCAAAAGAAAACAAAAGTATAACATACCTTTGTTAAGATCTCACAAATGCGAAGGGTTTGCTAGCTTGTAGTGACAATATTTGTTATACTCTCTTAAGAGCTTCCTGAATTTAAAAGCAAGAAAAGCAAAAGCCAAATATTTTATGAAACGACCAACATACCTTCTTTCTGGTGATTTCCATAATCCCATTCGTAGACAATTCAGATATATTCACTGGTCGTCGGTCTCTCTTCACTGCCTTGTTGACTTCCTCATAGACCCGTCTCTTATATGCTGAAATATAAGATTGTGCCAGAAGAAAACAAATTAGCAGAAGCAATGTAGTTGAACATAAATTCCAGATGCTTTCATGTTTAAATACAACGCCCAAAGCATAAATTACATTTTAAGGTGAAACAGATGGGAAAATTTCGAAATTCTCATACAAGTGGAAAACTTATCTAACTGGAGACCCAGTTCAAATGTAAGTTTTGACAGAAAATCAATCATGTTAGATCACGTTTCTTCTCATATGTATGTCTTGACTACAACACATTATGTTCAAAACACCAGGGGTGGAAGCAGCACGCATTATATATCCCTATTGAATGTCAATTATTATGACTTACTTTCATCGGCATCACAGGGCTCTTTTTTCAGGGCCGGCCCAAGGAATTGGAGTACCCTAGGCCTAAATCAGTAAAAAGGGATAATCCTATGACAGCAACCCTTACTAAAATGTTTAAAGAAACCCAGAATCACGATTTGGAAAATCAACCAAGTGGATGCTTGCTCCAACGACTGAAATATCAAGATTCTGGAGATAGGACAAATGAACATTAGGATTGCCGAACAGCTAAAACTGCTTTTGACTAGGGGTGTAATTGGTTCGGGCAGTTTGGTAATTTGGGACTTTTACAATCAAACCGACTAGTTCTGTTTTCCACTTCTAACAACCGACACTGATGACTATGTCGTTGGACCAAACCGAGCCCCTTTATTCGGTTTTAGCCGGTTATTTCAGTAAATCGAAATAATCCCAAAATTTGAGATCATATACAGAAACAGATCCGCAAAATAGAAAAAAAAAGAAGCAAAAACCTCCAAAATTTGAGAGCTTACGGCACACAACACAGAGAGAGATGGAGTTGATCTCGTCAAGGGCGTGCGCGAGGAGATGGAGTCTATTGACCTTGATGATCAATCTTCAGGTTCGTTTTGCTCCGATGTGTTCCTGGTAGAGAGAGAGAGAGAGAGAGGCTGAAGGCTGCTGCTGTGTTGGGTTTGCGTGCGAAGATTGAACTGCTTAGGGCTAGAGGGCATTAAATGGTGGAGATTTCATGAAGATATCAAAGGTGGATGGACCAGATATAAGATGTTCTCCTTATGCTAAATTTGGTTCAGTTCGAGCAAACCGCTTCTTTACCCCTAAAAACTGAAAACAGAACAGAACCGCTATTTTTTAAAAAAAATCCGAGAACCGCACCGAACGTCTTACGTAAACCGAACCGAACCGAACCGAATCATTACTATTTCGGTTGGTTTTTCCGGGAGGTACGGTTTTTTCTGGTTAAAACTTCACCCATATGTTTGACATAAGCCACAAATTTGAAGTCCATAGCGCCCTTAATAATGATTTTGGATTGCTATTCTAGTAAGCCTTCTGCAATCATCATCATTTCACAAAGATACAACATTGATAACCAATATAACCATCATGGGGTGTGTGTGTCTGTGTATATATGTGTGTGGGTGAGAGAGAGTGATCTTTCTTACACTGATCCTCCATATCAATGAAGTCCACAACAATAATGCCTCCAATATCTCTCAGGCGTAATTCTCTAGCAATCTGAAAGAGTATACATTGTTAATGAATATCACTTGGAGCAACCACAAAAATGTAAGAGTAAACAGCATGACTAGCTATTCTGTTGGAAGTAGAGGGGAGAACCAATTCATTGAAGTACTCCATATCTTTTAATGTGAACCTCAAAAAATATGCATTATGGATCTTGTTTGATAGATCTCATAGAGAACTTTTATACGGTGCCAAAAAAATTCAAAAATTATTTCGATAAATACATTATTTTTTAGTTTAAAAATTGCATGTAATTTTGTAGTGGACTATCAATTTGGGACGGAGGGAGTAATACCTATACAACAAGAGAAAGGCACCTAACATGATCATATGCAACTGAAGATTTACGGATGCTAATGTGCATGAGGAGAACAATTGAATCAAAGTCCCTTGACTGAATACACAACATGCAAATACAAAGGAAATAAGTTGGTTTATGAGTACTTGTGTGGCAGCGTCAAGGTTGACACTGAGAATAGCTTCCTCTCGTGATGTGCCCTGACCAAGCCCATCCCCACTATTCACATCAACAGAGACTAATGCCTCAGTTTGCTCAATCACTAGATTACCTCCATTAGGAAGATTAACACTGTAATACAAGAGACATAATCAGCACCAAAGAGAAAAAGATATTGAAGTCAACACGTCAACTTTAGCAATTACAGAGATTAGTGCTGGACAAATCATAGTGAGTGTAAGTTACAAGTTCAATGCTTACATCTAGGGGGTAAATAAGTAGAAATTGATGTCAAATATCACACAAAAGTATATGGAGAGGTGACTATTGTTAGCGCTAAATCAATCACACACACAATAAAGAAATACGTAAACAGTAAAGAACACGACAACAAGATTTTACATGGTTCCCCAAAATCCGGGTACGTCCACGGGAGCGAGAGGGAGTCTGTTATTTGATAAAGTCTGCTAGGGTTTTTACAATAGAGAGTATTTATAATGCCTACTCTATTCCAACCCTAAAATACACCGTACCATACCGTTGGGGTCGAACCCCCAAACCTTCGGGCCTACGGCCCAACCCAACAGTTGAATCCGCGATGGGCCAGATGCTTCGCTCCGCTCCGCATCTGCCTTTCATTAGAACTTCTCGGTACCTCTCCATATGAACCACAAGTCCCAACAACTATAAATTGATGTCAAATAACCTAGCCTCCGATGCCAAGAGGTTAGAGAAAATGCGCAAAGATATTTTGCGGGAGGGAGAAGGAAAAGAATTTAAAAATCATTTGGTTGATCAGGATACCATGTGCTTCCTTCTACTTAATCAAACATTTTTGAGAAAGTGGTTGCGTAGGTTTGCTTGTGAAAGGGGATAGGTGGTGGAGGAAGGTGGTGGTGGTGGATACAAGTATGGGTATGATTGGATGAGTGGATGACCCATATGAAAAGACTATATGGTTTGCCAAGCTTAGGGACATGGGAGGATTCATTCGGATGGAGTCTAGCTTCTTCGAGCTTTTTTTAGGTTAGGTCACATTATCTGGCATCGTGTGGGAGACGTAATCCTTTTCGTCCATGGAAGACTATCTCGCGACAATTTCCTACAAAAGATAATGCTATGGTAAATTGGTGACACGTGAGAAACAAAGGATAGGAAGTCGGTCACTCATTTCCTGATGCAATACCGGATTGCTTGGGACCTTGGTAATTTCATGGTTTTGTATGGTTCAGGTGTTTCCAGGAGGGATATTGGAGCTTGTTCAATACTGATCAGATGCAGGGGTGGGGAGGCCGAGCAACATTTGGATGATTATTAACAAAAGACTCCTTTGGCAGGAAAGGAACCGATGACATTTCGGTGGCATAGAATGCTCTTTGTATATACTCAAAAAAGTGCTTGTGTTAGTTTTCAGTAGATTTTGGAAGTCTACCAATGTGATCCCTCTCCCAGGCAATTCTTAGATTTTATAGAGCTTTTTTATACACATGGCCAGGTAAAGGGCTTTTTACTAATTCAGTTAATTCCTTTGGTCAAAGAAGAAAGAAATGCAATAGGAAAGCAATCAATGGGAGGGTGCATTATACTTATACGATATTTGCTAGCTCTATCTTCCACAAAGTGCAATTTGAGTATAAATATACTTCATAGTTGTTTAATATAAGATGCCTAATGTTTTCTTGGCCAAGGTATATGATTTAAAAAAGGGAATCAATGAGGGATGCGAACCATGCACAAAAGCAGGTTACAACCCGCACAAAAGATACTTCACTATATCCATATTCTCATGCTCTTGTTGCTCACGCCCTAAGTTATAAATTTTTAGCATGTCAGTATGTCCGTTTCACTCCATGGAAATGTTCATGTCACACATCTTCGCCTCCACTCCGTAATCAATTCAATAGTAGTTTCTTGAAATGAACTAATCAAAAAGTATGTTATTCAGTCATAACTACAAATCTTCAGTAATAGACATGATTTATTACAAGTGAGATAACAAGGCTTTCTTGCAGTGTGTGCAATGTAACAAATTACAATAAACAACAAATGTAGTTCCTCACCGTTTACTTAGCATGTTGCTAATCTCTTCTTCAATATTATATTTATCAAAAAGAGGAGTTCTTTCGCTGTATAACTCAACTCGATCACAAAGATCAGGAGCTTTTTCCTGAAGATAGTGGGTAACCTGAATACATGTCATATAAGTTCACGTTTTGTCATTAAAAGCACATGAAATATACCACAATTTGCAGCTGGAATCCACATGATTCTTCACACTACTCATCAATTTGCTGTCCGATGCTTTATGACATTTGATCCACCAATTACCTAGATTTTTAAATATCTACGCATGACGATGTACACCATTCATTTGCCCGTTAACTGGGCAATCAGTAATGTAACTGGAAACAGTAACTCGCATTGGCGGTAATTCGAACAAGGGAACCAAAAATGACCTATTGTGGTAATCTAGCAGGATAAGGAACTCGGCAATCAGTTGCCAGTTCCTTCACTTCTTGTGAACAAAAAAATGAGATACGCCAACATTGACTGTACCTTGGTTGGAAGTATTAAGATGGAGTACTAAAAATCAGTTTGGAAGAGAAAACAAATTGACTATCAGTAAGATCAATTTCAAAGTAGATCCAAGTGGTTATTTTTACTACATTAGGTTCAGCTTCCATGTTAACCCTTCAGCACAAAAGTTGATCATGTAAACAAAAATCCAGATGGCAGGAGTGTGATAGCTTTAGCCATTATGTTGCTGGGATTTTCCCTTTAGTCGGTGGTTTATCGATCCTATCTCCATGTGCAACAGCTAGCATAATTGTATAGATTCATTCTTGAAACATCTGTAGTGAGACAAATAGAAAACAGGTAGTACATAATTCATAGGACTCTTGCTGGAGCAAGGTCTGGGAGTAATAGGCAGGCAATCTAACTGTTTTTGGGAGACTAATGCCTGTGACTCAACACGCATGGCACAAGGGCAGATAGCACTTGCCATCATACCAGACTACCAAGTCGCAACCGAGAGAGAGAGAGTTCTCAAAGCAGGGCCCATTACCCATTACCCATTAGGTGGTCATTGACTATTATCAATTTTCTATGCAACACTTCCTGAATGCAACGCTCTTGACCATCCCTCGGCGTAAAACACTTGAGTACAATTTGACAAACAATTTCTGAAAACCAAACACATATGTGCCCTTGCTTAGTAGAGAATAATTTCGCTTCCATGGTGTAGAACAGTAAAAGTCATACCTCATGATATGTCCTTAGTGAATCAACGACCATGCCCTTAACCTGAAGCAAACAACGTTAAAGATCTCCATAGAATTCTTAATCCAATTTAGGCATAAAGCATGCATGGTTAACCAAAAGACCGTGGTCAAGTAATGAGTGTGCATTCACCTTCTCAGAGAAATAATCCTGGACAACAGAAAGTGTTCGATTCATCGCGCTGTGCAACATCACAGAAGGTTCCCCTCCCAAATCTTCATCTGCAGCGGATTTTGCATGCTCCATTATATCTTTCCAAGTTGAATGCAAGCCTTCAAAGTCCTTTGTCAATTCATCAATAGAGCGATCAGCAGCAGCAGTCCTTACAAGCAAACCAAAACCTTTAGGCTTCAATTTTCTTGCTATGACTCTCAAGCGGGTGCGCTCATCACCAGATATTTTACTTGAAACCTCAATCTTATTGCCGCGAGTTTTCAAGAGCTAAGAGTCAAAGAAAAATCAACAGTAGAGGGGTAAATAAGTCTTCAATCATGCCGATCAAAAAAAAAAAAAAAAGGTCTTCAATCACCCCACAAGCTTAAGCTCCAAACATATCAAGCTATCCAACAATTCCATCATGTGGAAGCCCCTCTTGCACACACAGATGCAAACATCCGTACATAGAGCAATTTAAAAAGCGGATGGGAACAAATGCAAACAAAGAGATTTGAAACAAGACGACCTGCCAGAAACCAAAGCACTAATACTATGTAACCTCACCAAATAGCCCGTAACAATGTATATCAAGTTATACCACACCAATTACCAACAAACCAAGACAGCAAATATTCAATTTAAAGAAAAAGAAATACCCAGAATCTGCTCGGTAACACTGGATACGCAGTCAGTTGTGGGCCTTTGTTACCCCTTCCCTCTTTAGCGACTTGAACGATGATTTTAGTCCCTCTTGGAACTTGAGCCCACTTGAATTTATCAGTGCATGCATCCATAAAACCAGCTTCCAGCTCACCATGACGAGGTAGACTGCCGTTAACATTTTTCTTCTGAATTTCTTGAATATCAGTGTCATCCCCAATTTCGTCTTCTGTGCACTCATCGTGCAAGGCATCATCATCAATATCAACCCCATCAATCTCGTCTTCTACTTCAATGCCACTTGAATTGTTTTGACTATCCTCGGGCATGACAAAGACAGATCCATTTACTTCTTGTTCCTTTGTATGAGGATGAAATGCGAACGGCTCGATATCATGCTTTGTCTCCATAAAAGCGCGTTTTTTATCACCAACGTTCACAAATGCATAACCCTGGGGATTTAAATTCATAAACACCCCAAGATATATACTACCGCACTGAATGCTATTCTTATCCGGTTCAAGAAATAACTCAACTAATCTCCCATCTTCCAACACAGCAATCCTTGGCATGGTACATACAGAAGAGTTAATCAGTATGACTCTAGAAACAGAATGATCCTGAGAAATTGCACTACTCTCATCTTCAGAAAACAAGTGTTCTATTACTTGGTGAAGCTGATCGGGGTGAGTTGCATCCTCTTTGACACATTCGTTATTAGAAACGACCTCGGGGTTAGAGCTCAGAAAGAGAGAGAAGTCAAATAGCCATGGCTCCTCGATAGGCTGGTTACTTTCACAAGGATCATATCTCTTATCGTTAGAACGTAATGCGTCGACATTTCTAGAGTTAGGGTGGAGATTTAGGATGGATTGCTTAAAAGACTTCGTTTCTAAATAGTTACTATTATCTTGCTGTTGAATCCTGTCTTCATCTGCCAAATAAGAGGAAGAACAGAGGAGAGATGATTGGAGTAGCCAGGGCTCCTCAATAGGTTGATCTCTCTGAAAGAATGTTCCATTGAAATCGGACCCCTTATAAATGGAAATATCCATATCGCTAGCGTATAATCCAGTCCTGACTATGAGATCACCAGAGGATTGTTTTGACACCAAAGAGTCGCTTTTATGGCATTTCAGAATTGTGTTGTTATCTGTCAAACCACTGGAAGTATTTGAGTGTTTAGAAACCTACTAAAGAAGGACCTTATTGCAAAGAAGTTGAATCATACAAACAATACCTCCGGCTGGAGGTGATTTGAAAGGTCGCAGAAGAAGGTATGCGTCATCCATCCTTGACCCGAGGATATGAACTGAAGACCTTTTGGCATGGAATCTCATCCATGGATTCCTCCCCGCAGTTCTAGCATACTGCTTTCTAGGTATACGTACTGAAAGGGAAAATTCAGGCTTGAGTCTCCAAAGTGTATCACATGAAGGTGCCATAGCCCCCATGTCAACACATTTACACTTTAAATCTCCCAGACGGTGTATCTGCCAAACCATTGAAGACATAGATAAACCTAAAAGGAGATTTAGGAAATTAACACTAAACACAATGGATGAAAACCCGTTGTACACAGAATCTAGCAACATATTCAGAACTGCGAATACAGATATTCACTTACCTAAAGCTAATGATATTACCTTGGCCTCTGGATTCCATAAGTTAGCATGCTCAGTAGGAGACACGAGAACTGCCATCTCAATAGCCATTAACCGAAGTCAAGAATATTTGCATAAAGCCCTCCATCTGTAAAGTCACATCTTTATCCATCAACATAATTCTTCAAGAATCTAGTCAATGAAGATTTCGCAAGGTAACGAATGCTTTAGCCACTATATGAGAAATCGTTTGCGAGCATAAAATGCGGAAAAAAAACTTAAGAAACTAAACAATGCTTCAAGCATAATAGATATCCTAAAAGAACAAAGGAAATCACTTGCAACCTGCGAAGCAATGCCTTGAAAGTTTGAAACTCAAACTTGCTGTAGAGGACATAACTCCTCCATGCCGTATACATATGAAATGTATAATAGTCACAAAAGTACGTGTAAAAACTTTTACACAAAAACCGTGACATCTCCAACTCAAAGGTGGACAAGGTAACACCCTTTTCATAGAAATTGTTCAAGAGGATTATACAGCAGTACAAGACGTACACTTTTATTAGGGTTAATTTTTTTGGTTGAGTTTTAACAAGCCCAAGCAATACATATGCAAAATGACGTTCAAAGACGCAGGTATCTCTCAACACTGCTTGAGAAGTATCTTTCGCAAATTTTCAGCAATTTATGGTCTGTTTTGGAATACAGGAGGAAAATAAGGGAACGAAAAGCGAAGTTGAAAAAGAAAAAAAAAAAAAAACTTCTTTTGTTTGGATTAAGAAGAAAGAGAAGAGAAAACAAGAAAACGATAAATTCTTTACTTCACTTTCCTATCATTTTCCTTCTCACTAACTATTTTCTCTTTCCTTCCCCTCTTTTCCATAACTTCTAAACAGAGAATTTAATCTTATTCAACACCCTTTAATTTTTTTTTTTATAGAAATGAGTAAAGCAAATTGCAGAAACATACCCACAAGGGTTCAATTGTTCCTGTCTAGTTTTGAAAAAGACAGAAGCAAAAAATCAAACACTTGGCGTTCAAAGAAAGTGGCCCATAACTCAAAAGGCATTTCACCATTTGCATTACAAAAACTCGACACAACACCAACCAAAATACACTATAAAGAGTAAACTACTGAACATATAGATTATATAAAGTGCAACAAACTTCAGAAAGTAACGTCAAACGGAGTGAGAGAAAGAGGATGTTTACGAAATTCTTTACTTGTGGTAAAGGAAACAGAGGAAGCGTACTTACTGAAAGTTCGAGTCTGGTTACGGTTTTGCGAAGGTTTGGTGTCGCACGAAGGTTCTCAGCTCAACTTCTGCATTACTGGGTAGTAGAGAAGGCGGAAGAAGCATTGCTCTGTGGGAAAGATAACGAAGACAAATATTCGGGTAACAATGTCTTGGCTTATCTAATATTTGGTACTAAAATAGACATTTCAATTTCGTCCTCATACTTTGTGGCGCAGATTCAGGGCCGGTCCAAAAATTTGGAGTACCTAAGGCTAATCTAAAAAATGTATCCTAAGAAATATATGTGTGTCAGGTAATATTGTTCTCTATGCCGATTGAACAGTGGCCTAGAAAAAAATGAGATAAAATGGATAGATCTTTACAAGCTATGGACAAAACTTTTCAAGAAAATCGTAAATCAGATAAATGGCAAAAGATATAAAAAAAACTTACGCAAAAACCTAAATCAAGTAGATTTTTTTTTCGTGGGAAACTGGAAATTCCCAAAAAAGAATATACATTTGAACCTATTTAATTAGAAATACTAGAGAAAAAAAGAAGAACAAGAAGTGTTGTTGAAAAGACTTAGAGAGAGAGAGGAGTAAAGATTAGAGAAGAACAACCGAACAAGTTTCAAAGTAGAATTTTTTTTTCTTTTGGATCGGGGTATGTTTTAGTTTGGGCTCAATGGTCACTAGAATTGTTTAGGCCCTTTTGTAAGTAAGATTAAGCCTTTCTATTTTTTTTAATGGGTCAAAAAGAGTCATACTCAAGTCTATTATAAAAAAAATGTGAGAGTGCCCCCAAAACTTGGCCTTTTGGAGTGCCATAGGCTTAGACCTATTGGGCCTAGGCCTGGGCCGGCCCTGCGCAGATTGATATTACTCTTTCCCTCAACAAGTCGGCAACAACAAATCCAAGGGATTGGCCTAGTGGTGAAATGCAGTTGGATATTACTATTTCCCTCAACAAGCCGGAACAAATCCTAAGGGGGTTGGGCTAGTGGTGAAATGCAGTTCGATATTGCTCTTTCCCTCAAGAAGCCGTCAACAACAAATCCCAAGGGGTAGCTTAGTGGTCAAAGTTTAGGACAGAAGTTTTTCGCAGAAAATATACAAATGTTTTTATTTGGGCCCACTTCGGATCCCACACAGATGATTGGAATTATTCATATTTTTCAAAATAATGTTTACTTATACGCTGTAAAAAATCAACTCAATCAGACATCGATAAAATGCTTCGTCCGTTTATTCAGTTTTTGGTTCAAAACAAAAAAAATGGATACACGAATAGAGCATTTATTGATATCCGATTGAGCTTATTTTTTATAGGATACAATTAAATATTATTTAAAAAAACATGAACGATTGAGGCCCAACAATATTTTTGGTCATTATAAAATATAGTGGTCATTTCAATTTCATCCTTATACTTTCTGACGCAATTCAATGTCACCTCTTTCCGTAATAAATAGACGGAAACATGCTATGTGGCTAACAAGAGCTAATGCGGAATCTTTTTTTTTACGAGCTGGGCATTGCTACATACCCAGAATGGGTATGCCGAATCTACCCAGAATTGAACGGTCCAGATTCAATTTTGAATTCTGGGTAGATTCTGGATGCCCATTTTGGGTACCTACACTCTCTCTTTTTTGACAGTGGCACCACCCTAAAGTACTACAAGAGAGTTTGTTTGGGCTTAAAGGTTGGAATTACCAGTTATATATAACAAACTGCTATTTGGGACCAAAGTCAAAAGTAATTGGTCCTTTATTCGATTGAGGCCCAACAATAGTTTTGGGCTTTCGGCATACAGTCCCCCAGTCTACCCCCAGTACAGTCTACACACCAAAGACCTGAGAGACCTAGTGGGCTACTATGCTTAGTATGCTATGCTAGTGATTCAATAAATTTTGAAAACATGTGCATATCCATTATTTTCAATTTATTGAGCACTTTAATTGTTTTCTTGTTAAATTTTTGGTCACTTCTTTGAACACTTCTAATTTTAATTAAAATTGGACCATTGATGTTTAAGAGGCTACGCATATCTATAATTTTGACATTTTAGGCGATTGAAAAATTGCAGATCCCGGTTCAAGAAACATGTACGGGCCAGAAGGAGAAATTATCTTCTTAATTGTATATTAGAATTAAAGAATTAGAGGCCGGTCCTACGTTTTAGGTTAGTTTTCATCGCAATCCAGAATATTGTTGCCAAACCTGGGTATGCGCGGCAACAACAGACTCCTATACTTGTTTCATGCATATTTACTACTTTGCCAAATTTTTTTGTTTGTTTACATTATTAAATTTAAAATGTCGCAACTTTAGTTTAGTGTATATGTGCGTTTTTACTAAAATTTATATATTTGGAACGTACTCAACAAGATTTATCAAATGAGATCAATATTCGTTATGTATTAATATTAAAAGTAATTTTTTTAGTATGAATACTACGTGAACTATGAACTATGTGAATCAGGAACGATGCGAACTACGTAAACTGCATAACCCTAAGCTAAAACTAAAAATTAAAGTTCGACATTTTTTTCATAATAGGCTAACACTAAAAGTTATGGAAAATGATATTGGCACTCCCCAAATTGCACTCCAAAAAGGGAGTGCTAATATCAAGTCCATATAGGGATTGATAAAGGCACTCCCTTTTGGAGTGCCATTAATAATTTGGGGAGTGCCAATATCAATTCTCAAAGTTATTTGAGTCTAATCTATATATAAGGGGCTTAGATATTTTGGGCCCCCGCTTTTAACAATTTTTCTGGGCCCAAAACTTCGGCTTCATTAACTTTTGCCATGTGTTGGCTCTGCTTGTTGACTAAATTAAGTCCGAACCTAACTTACGGGGCCGGCCTCTCTTGAAACACCTATTAGAATAATTTATATTACTCCAATCTTTGCTTAATCCATCAACAAGAACGTAAACTCCTCTTGATATGAAAGTCCCATCATACGATTATTCGTACCTATGATTTGATACATTAAAATTATGCAATATATATTTGAGTATTTGAGAGATCTCAATTAGTTCTATTATATATACTAAATTTTCAAAATTATGAAACCCATTATATTAAAAGATATAGACAATTTAAAATATGACACGAACGCAAAAAATGGACTAACAAGCACAGACGGAGGGAGTATTATAAAAGTGTTTATTCTTTACATGCAGTACATTTTGTGCTTTACGTACATTGGTTATAACTAGGTTTAAAATCTGTTATTCAACTTGTTAACGTATCATCCATACGGTCATACGGGATTCGCATCTCGATACGATACATAAAATAGGGAAGGCAATACATAATACATAATACCCACACACCGGCCAACTGCTTTTGGTAGTCAAATTTTGTTCAATTGTGATTTTCAATCCCCATAGATGCTCCTTATCATGGCTCCAGGGGTGAGGAGGAGAGAGAGAAGGAGAGAAGGAGAAGAGGGAGGGGGACCTACTTACGTTTGTGTTTGTGTGTACGTAAATAGACTTTAGAACATAGTCTAGGGTTCAATTTTAAAGAGTCCATTACCGTACTCTCACTCTTAAGTTAGCAAATTTTTTTAATATACAAAATTATACCCCACTTTTACGTACGTGTCTTGTTATTTTAGGAGCCAAATTTAAAGAATGCACTCGCCCCCAATGCAAAGAGAAAGTCGGTAGCAATTAAAATTTATTGAAGAATTAATGGTTGTTTCGAAAGCTGGCTGGAGAGGAAGAACCTCGACTAAAAATGTAAAACGGTGGAGAAGATGTGTCGAGGATATCTAGAGAAATCAATTTGAACCTCACTATTGGAAAAATATAAAATAGAAATTAAAGATATTATATATTAATTTTTTTATAACTAGGTGTCTGGGCCCCACTTGCGCATATCTCGATTGATGAAGGAAGACCAATCCCTCCGTCTAGTTGGGATACCCATTTAAAGTCAGCGTAAAGCCTTGTATGAATTCGTCTCAAAGAAGTTAATAGCATCTAAGATGTTTTGAACTTGAGACCTTAGCAGGAAACAAACCCTAGATTTCAAGCCTTGATCACTAGTCAACCTTTGGGGTTTGAAGATAATAATTTTCGCATTATTTTTAATACTTGCCCTCCATTTTTCAGCCATATTCAAATAAAATTACGAGTTTGCCTTCTTTTTTTTGTGTGTCAAATTAAGAATTAGTAGGGAATAATTGGGTTAAATGTTATTTTAATTATGTATCTCAAGGAAAAAAAAGAAGTACAAGTGAATAAAAATAAATAAGAATGCGAAAATCAATTTGTATAATTTAAGTACAAGATGTAGATATGAACCATATGGTAGCTGTAACAATTAATGCAGAGAGATTTATTTATGTGCACACGAGTGGCAGTGTTCCCTTTGAGGTTTGCAACCAGCCATTTTGTAGTTAAGATAATGTTTTCATGAAATATACAGCTAATATGTTCTGTACTTAATAAATGAAACCTACTGCTGAAATTGACCGAATATTTTTGCAGATTAATATAATGATGTGCGCGTTATCGAAAAAATTCTAGAAGCAGATTTTGAGTTTTTTTTTTGTCATTCGTCATTTCTAATCTATTACATGGGGAGGGGAGAATGTGATTCGATCCTGGGGTGCAGTGTGAGGCATCCAAGAGCTCTACCGTATGAGCTAGTCACCACTTGCCAGATTTTGAGATTTTAGTTTATGAAAAGTTATTGGGAGTATTTTTGTAGAGAAATTGAATTCGGTGTGCTTTTTGGATAAGATTTTAGGAGTATTTAGAAAGCTGACTATTAATTTTTTTTTTTCCAATAAACATCACCAGCTTTACTACAAAGACATTTATCTGCTTCTTTGAGATTGAATGATGAGATGCTTGGTGATGTGAAAGAAAACAAAAAACCACACACACTAAAGGGTTAGAATTTTTAACTTTTATTAGTTTTAAGTCATTTTTTGGGGTTTTTTTTTTTTTAACAAGAGAAGTCTAAACAGTAAAAGATTATGACTTTAAGCTAAAAAAAACTCATTGGAGAAACAAATCACCCAAATCAGTCAGTATTTTCGAATCATATTGTTTGTATGTTATTTTCAATTTTGGTCAGTATTTTCTACATTTTAATTTCTCTTGTGGAAACAAATCCAAAAAATGAAATATTTTAATCCCAAACAAACTCGAGTTCACTTACTACGAAAATAAAATAAGTGTTTAACTAACCCAAAAAAAATAAAAAATAAAAATAAGTGAAGGACAAAATCTGCATATTTGTGACAAATTAATTGGTTATACTCTCTTTCCAGATGGCTTCTGCTTTCTACATTCAATAGTTGGAACTTGATTAGATTGGTCTTTCTGCAAGGATAAATTGAGCTTTCGGTAATGAACTTTTCAATTAGCTTGATTTTGTTGCTAATTAATATTATGAGAAGATTTCCGAAAATAAAATTGAGAAAAAGAGAGTAGTCTAAAATTTGGAGGTGCCGCGCTGCGGGATAGAGTTACTACAATTTCTTCTGTGGATATATATATTTATTTTACAATTTTGGAAAATAAACAGCCTTTATAAATAGCATTGGCCAAACCATAAATATGCCCAACATTAATGTTAGGTACCCAAAATATTATTCCGAAAACTACCCCGAAAGTAAAGTTCTTATTCACTCGAACGTTTATCTGAACCATTGATTTCACTTTCGAGGTAGGTTTTGGAAAGTACTTAGCCCGTTCCGCAACTTCTGACTTCTAAAATGGCTTTAGTACGGTTAACTCAGTAAGCTTAAGCCAGCTCCATTGGCTTATTAAGATTGGTTACTGACTTACGAAAAATTGTGACAATATTTTCGTTATGCAATATAAAATGCAACCCAACAATACAAATCGCATTGTAATGTCCGATAAAAGCATGGTATGCTTACGATCGAGTGTAGTGACCCGTTAGGTACAATAAATAAAAAAAAGCAGGTAGATACACTAGAGAAGGATGAGAGAGAGAGAGAGAGAGAGAGGCGAGATCACAAGTGTGGCCGGATGGAGCTGATACTCCAAATTATACTTTCCACACAAGTTAAAGTCAGGAATAAGCTGACTGATTTAACATATCTCTGCGAAGCTTAAGTCAAGGGTTACGGAACGGGTAGCATTTTCCATATGCCAAAAAGGTCCTTTCCAGTTGTGAGTTGTGACATGCACGGATTGCAACTGAAACATTGGGGAATTATATTTTTTCAAATTTTGAATGTCACTGATTGCAGTTTTATACTGATAATTAATTTTAAAAATTGGAAGTGCACGTCGTAAGAAGAAAATTTTCATAAATAAAAACTTCAAAATCTTTACTACTTTAGCATTTACATAGCGTTGTTTCAGCTATTGGTAATTGGGAAAATATGCATGTGTTATTATGTGAAGAGTTGGCCCAATGGTCATGTACCAATACTGTGAGGTTGAGGATTTAAATTCTATAGAGAAGAGTTTGATACGAATTGGGGGAGCCTGGCGTCCCTTGGGGTCGGCAGGGAGTGTGATTGATTAAAAGTAGTTTTTTATATTAATGACAAAAAAAAAAAAAAAACAACCCTCGCGCGACTAACCCCTTTTTTTTTTTTTTGAGAGAGAGGGAGAGGTGCAATTTTTGTACTACTACTTTTTTTTAGGTACAAAGATTAGGACACATAAACATGGTTTTCGACTCACAATTGAAATTGCTAACTTTCTCCTAAACATGATCCTCTAAAACTAGGACGTTATGTGAGAATTCGGGACAACTCTTTGAATCTAGATCACATTAATAGAGGCGCATTAAGATGGCCCGGAGATCTTGAGATAAAAAAAGACATTATAATGACACTATGTTTAATAGGGAAGCCCTTGCTTTAATCAATCCTTTAAACAAGCACTCCAAACTATTTTCAAAAGACTCTATGCTAGACTCCAATTGCTCAAGCCCATTTTGTGCAATTTTCATCTTTTTCCCCAATTCAGTTGAATTACCACATTTCCACATGTTGTTCAATGCAACATCCACTCTTTGCAACTCATTCCTATTATCCTCTTGTTCTTCAAATGCTTCTCTGCACTTGTCCAACAATTTGGACCAACTCTTGGAATTCGGCTTCGAAATTGGCTCGGACAAGAACAAGAGGACCAAATTATAAACCGAGACGTTAATTGAACTAACCTCTCTGAGAACTCTAATCACTGCCAAGGCATGTCGATTATCAAGTTCCTCGATTAGTGGCAGGGATGGAATTCTGTTATCAATTTGCTTCACATTTGCGTTCAACTTCTTTGCAACCTTCTTCATTTCCTTTCTAAAGCTAAGGTATTTCGCGACACTATTTTGAATCTTTGAATCTCCCTTTTTTCTCCGAATAGTGGATAGCAGATCTTTAACATGCTCTTTAGTTTGTGAAGCAAAATCCCGAGTAACACTGCAAACATCAAGAAGTGTAACTGATGTATCTAAAGACTCGTCGATCCATCCCTTTTGTCCGCGAAAAGAGAGGGATTTTCGGGTAAGTGGCAAATTGAGAAGCTCATCCAAGCATTTGTACAATTCATTTAGGCCTAATAACCCATTGCAGATTTCCTCTGCGGTTGTTGTGGTTGATGATGCCTCCCATTTCTTGAGCTTGTGTAGCTCCTCCTCGATTCTAAATGTGGTAGGGTGTGATCGACTAGGCAAACTAATCGATCTGCTATGGTAAAGGCTCTTGAGTTTTGAAGAATAAACCATTGTTTGTGTTTTTTGAGGCGGTGCTTTCGAAATTTAGAAACTCAAACTTTTGAGGATGTCAAAAGTGACTCAAAACATGGTCCATGATGCTTTTGAATTTATATACTAAAATTGAGGGGGACAAGTTGAACCACAAACTCTCTAGAATAATGCATGTAGTGTGGCCTCCCTTTGAGTCAACTATGATCCATACTAAGTTACTATTTTGTTTAGTAGCCATTCAAGTGCAATGAGCATGCGTTGCCCAAATCTTATGCTACATATTGCCATTGACTTTTGCTAAAGATTTACTAGTAAGGAAAGCTCTAGATACACCAAGTGGCAAATGTACAACAATAACTTTGAAATATATTATAGGGGGTTCGAATTCTCTTCGGTCCAAGTTTTATATTGGGCGGAATAATTCAAATCTAGATCGCTCATTTCTGCAATTAACAATTCGGATGGTATTAGTTCAGAGCAAATTCGAATAATTAATTATATTAATGTACGATCCTGATTTGGACTATTTCGTCTGATCAAAGTTAAAGACCGAAAAGGACCCGATTGCTAACATAGATGTCAACTGTTGAACCTCCAATGATGGTAATTGAAAGAAAAGTCGCACCAATTCTACCTATAGACTATAGAGATCGAGATCCCACACCTGCCAAAATTTACTCGATCTTCTGCCTAATCTTTCTTTTGCTCCCAAATACCCAAGCTGTTGCCATTGATGAGAATTTCAAACTCCCACATGTTTTTGGTGCAAAGAAATTACGAGCTTCCACGTGTTACTCATCTCTATTCCTTTTGAAAAAGGACACCATGTCCTAGACCTATTTTCTAAGTCCACATATGTGGTGAGTCACATAAATAATTTATATCACGCAAGTCCCATATGATTGTGCATCAACACATTCCCTACACTTCACTCTAATTTTTGGGCCTATGAATCATTTTCCAAAGACAAAATTATACATCACGTTATTTATTCAAATATCACGATGTTTTATAAGCTCGGCAAAAGTCAGTATTGTTAGTTGTAATTTGTGGGATTTGACCCTAGTTATTAAACTCAGAATTGTACTTTATTTGACTAAAAACTGCTGAAATAAAGAGATTACATGCCATGCCCTTTTATAGAAAAACCCTAGCAAATACTTCTAAAAAATAAAGTATCTCGGAAATTAGGGAAACTTCAAAATTGAAAACTAGAAAGAAAAATAAGATATTCCCAATTGAAATCAACGTAAACAGAATTATACGCTAAGAGTAATTTTGTAATCTAAATATTTTTTGAAATAGCAAAAATATTAAATTGAAGGCTTAAATGAAGGAATTAGGCCAAAATCCACCATCAGACACAAACTTAGGGCGGTGCTTATTGACCGCAATGCGATTTTGCTTCAACCCATCAAGTTTGGGCAGATTCTATGCTCATGATAACTTGCCGAATTTAGCAATTTTCAATTAAAAGTTGTTTGGGCATCCAGGGCTTCAACCGATCCAACTGATCATAAAATTGGAGTGCTACTTGTTGTACATCAATATGTGTCTCCATTTATATATTTTGGTAAGTTCTGTAATTGTAAGCTTATCCATCGTTCATCAACTAATGCAAAGAGAACGTCGGTTGCAATTAAGATACTCCGTATTAAAGAATTAATGGCTGTTTCGAAAGTTGGCTAGAGAGGAAGAACCTCGACAATAGATGTAAAACGGTGGAGTAGAGTTGTAGAGGATATCTAGAAAAAATATATATATTTGTAATTAGGTGTTCGGACAAACTTACACACATCTCGACTGATCATGAGAGATCAATCCCTCCGTCTAATCGGGAGACCCATTTAAAGTTAGAGCAAATTTCTTTATAAATTTATTTCAAAGGAGTTGGTAACACCTAAGATGTTTATATGCTTATCCCCCGTTAACATGTTTGAAAGAAAAATAATTTCTCTTGGTTACAACACAATATGGTCGACCTAGAGGTTAGATCAGTGAAATTTTTTGAAGAAAATTAAGAGAGATCAATCTCCTAATTATTAACGTTCTTGGAAATTAAGAGAGGATTGAGGAATGTTACTTGTGAGCAATTTCTTTGGGAGGAATGCTACAATATACACTCCTACATATGAGATTTTGTGGCTCAAATATGAGATTATTCCATATGAGATTTTGTGGCTCAAATATGAGATTATTCCATATGAGATTTTGTGACTCAAAATATGAGATTTTGTGACTCCAAATATGAGATATGCGTACGGTATGCACTCAAATATGAGATTTTGTGGCTCCACATATGAAAAAAAATCGATCTCATATAGAGGGCCACAAAATCTCATATGATGGTTTTGTCCTGTAGTGGGAATGTGATACATATCGCGTATATATATATATTTGATGTGACATGTCTCATATTTGTGCCACAAAATCTCATATAATGTGCCACTAAATCTCATATTTGACTCATATGAGATTTTGTGGCACAAATATGAGATTTTGTGACTTATATATATTGATGTGACATGTATGTGACATGTCTCATATAATGTGCCACTAAATCTCATATTTGATCCATATGAGATTTTGTGGCAGCAAAATATAAGATTTTGTGACTTATATGAGATTTTGTGGATTGGCCATAAGGTGCCACAAAATCTCAAAGATTTTGTGACTACCCGTATGAGGGTGCATACGGTACGCCCTTTCATACCTTTAGCCACAAAATCTCATATTTTGAGTCACAAAATCTCATTTTTTGAGTCACAAAATCTCATATGGAATAATTTTTGGGGGTGTGTACTGTAGCATTACCCCTTTTTTTGGTGTCAAATTTTAGAGAAATTAAGTTCATCAAGAGCTTAAAGATTGCACCCACGAGAGCTTTGACTTGACTTAGCATTCCAATTTCCAAAGATAAAAATAAGTCAGACATTTTTCTAATTTTTATTACAAGAATTGAAATTAAAATTGCGGTGATTTGGTCCAGGCCGGACTGAGCTGTTTCAAAAGAAAAATTGCGGTGAATGGATGGTTTTATGGGTATTTTCCTATGTACGTATTGTGCAAAGTAAGTACAAAAGTCTTAAGGGAATAATATTATTATCCTCATCTCTATGAATCCGATCGCATCCTACGGGAAGCAGGGGTGCTGGAGAGCACTCCCCGAAGAGCGGTTCTGGTGTGTGGCATCAGGGCCGTTGGATGTATTTTTAACGGCTCGGATTTCATCATGGACGGATCAACAAAGTACTGAGATGAAATTCGAGTTGTTAAAAACACATCCGACGGCTCTGATGCAGCACATCATGACCGCTCTCCAGGGGTGCTAGAGAGCACCCCCGGGTCCCATCCAGTGTCGTATGAAACTACATATATGTCTTTGTCACTATTAGTTTTGCCAAACAAACGGTAAGAATTCTAAGCGGAACCACAGATAAGGTAGTGAGAGTCCATTGAAATTTATGATGAGTTTTATGCTTCTTTGGTTAAAGTCAATTAAAATTTATGTTTATGGAATTTGTATGAACTTTTGTTTTCTTATATGATGTTTGTGCTTTCCCCTTTCTTTTAGGGTTATACATATGAGTTTTGGTCGTGGCCCTCATTTGTAAAATGTAAAATTTTTACCCTGAAGCAGTCAAATGTAGTCATACCAACAGGTAAATTTCAACTCTTTTTCCCTTGAAAAAGCCTTTTTGATTGTCCTAATGCACCGTAGACCAATGAATGCATTCCTCTTAAATTTTGGCGAGCTGTTTCCTTTTGAACTTCCCACTGCTCAGTGCTCACCACGAATTGGTGGTAAGTGAGTAGCACTCGAAGTTGCGACCAAATGTTTCTTGAGGCTCCTGGTGCTGGTGATTACCATTCAAATTAAAGATTTGGATTTCCCTTGTCCGCACCAGTCTTGAGTTGACCGTTCGATGCTTGGGGAAGGCACCCAATCCGTCCCTTGACCAGCACGCCACGACTCGCTAGCTCTTGCCGCAGGTGCTGCTTGAGCAATTTACCGACAGCCAACGGGTTAAGAATTGGGACCCCATGTCCGTTCCTCAAAGCCAATCCTTTTCCCCACTGACGGCTCTTATACCTTAAGTAGGTGGTCAATTCAACACCCTTGAAAAAAATCATTTTAAGAATACAAGTAGAAATTTTGGTTTAGCCATTTCTTGAACACCCAATCATAATAATCTTGAACTCTCCACTCAAAAATAATTGAACACCGAACCCCAAAAAAATGAATACTTAGTCCACAACCCAATAACACATAGGCGGCTCCACATCATAGGTTACACATGTAGTAGCTTAATTTTATGTTCTGTTCGAACATTTATTCATTATTGTGAACACCCACCAATCCAGATAATTTATAATTGAACACCTAATACATAAGCCCAAAATATGGTACACACTATAACGAAAAAAATGAGAAAAATACATAGAAAGAAATGATCTATTGGTCTCTCGCTATCAGTATTGTGCTCTAGCTTCTCTCAAATGACAATCAACTCATATCTCCAAAAACAATAGTATGTGTCCAAAAAAATCCTATTAACCTACTCCCAACACGATCTCGTACAAAAGAATATTAGTGAATTAATGCGCCAATTTAATCTTGTGTGGCTCAAAATAAAAAATATTTCGAGAACAATTGTAACATCTTCTGTATTTTATGGTTGCATTATGGTCGGTTAACAGAGCTAGTGGAGTTCAGGTAATTTTTGAATTACTTATTAAAAATTCTTGAATCCACCACTGTTTCTCAATGGGAAAGATCCATTTTGCCGACTTTCTTAGCCTGCATTGTTCCATCAAACAGAGGCTATTGACCTTGCCCAAGGCCTGATTATTAGCTTCTTTATTAGGTACTCTACCAGGATAAAGATTTGTTACTCAAGTTGATAGGGAAAGAGAGATAGAGAGACAGAGAAACAGAGGGAGGAAATACATAACAATTCACTCTTTGTATACATTTTTTTCTTCACCATTATATACTCTTTCATTCATGTACAAGCCTGTTGAACTCAGGATTCAAATCCATAACTATAAACAATTAAATTCTACAAAGTTGTGATGGTATCCAAGATCACTTTACAGGGAGACAATGTTTAGAAGAGATGCCCTTGCTTTAATCAACCCTTTAAACAAGCACTCCAAACCATTTTCAATAGACTCAATTCTAGCCTCCAATTGCTCAAGCCCATTTTGTGCAACTTTCAAATTTGCCTCCACTTCACTTAAACCCCCACATTTCCATATGTTGTGCAATGCAACATCCACTCTTTGCAACTCATTCCCATTCTCCTTTTGTTCTTCACATGCAACCCTGCCTTTGTCCAATAATTTGGACCAACTTTTGGACTTAGGCTGGGAAATCGGCACGGAGAAGAACAAAAGAAGGGAATTGTAAACGGAAACGCTGATGAAACTAACTTCTTTTAGAACTCTGATAACCGCGGTCACATGGTGATCATTATCAAGTTGATCTAACAGGGGTAGTGATGCGATTTTGTTGTCGATTTGCTTCACATTTGTTCTCAGCTTCTTTGCACCCTTCTTAATGTCCTTTCTAAAGCGAAAGTATTTCGCTATACTGACTTGAATCCTCGAATCCCCTTTCTTTCTCCTGATAGCAGATTCAAGATCTTTAACTTGCTCTTTAATTTGTGATGCGAAATCCCTTGTAATGCTACAAACATCAAGAAGCCTGACCGAGGTGTCTAAAGACTCGTCGATCAATCTCCCGTGTTGGTCGAGAGAAAGGGCTTTTTGGGTAAGTGGCAAATTGAGAACATCATCCAAGCATTTGTACACTTCACTAAGGCCTAATAGACCATTGCAGATTTTCTCTGCCGTCGTGGTGGTCGATGATGCCTCTGTTATCTTGAGCTTGTTTAGCTCCTCTTCGATTCTAACCGTGGTTGGGTGTGATCGACTAGGCAAACTAATCGATCGGATTTCGTATCGGATTTCGTAACGACTCTTTGGTTTTGAGAAACTAGCCATAGTTGTTATTTTCTTTCACTAGTATAGATGTAGAAGCTCAAACTGAGGATGGTGAAAACATGGTCTATGGCTTTTGCTATTTATACTACATGAATGGGGGACCAGTTGAACCACGTAGCCTTCATAATAATGAAAGGTGAGCTTGGTGACGAAGACCTGAGATATAGGGGTTTGCTTTCTCTTAAGGTCTCAAATTCGGTATCTGCTAGTGCTATCAACTCTTTTGGTGGTAGTGCATATGGAGTTTTGTTCCAAATTTAATTCGGCTCCCAATAAGTAGACGTGAGCTTGGACTCTAAAATTAGTCGAAGTGCGCGTAAGTTGAGCCGTACAATTGTGTTATAAAAAAATAATGAGAGGTGGGCTCCCTTCAAGTCAACATTGAGCTAATAATTTGGAACTCCTTTTTAAGTATACGTTCATGTGCAATGGGTATGAGTTGTCCAAATAAATATGGTATGGCCACCACCCTTTTGCCTCCCCCACGTTGCGCCATTACTGCCACATTAACCAATGTTTGGTGCTCTAAATTCGAAGTGAATTGCCTGCATATACGTGGCAAGTTATGGTTGTTCCATTTGGAAAATATCAACTATTTGAACCAACTGATACTGTACGATTCAAGTAAAATACAAGAGACAGTGAGATCCAAGTTCTTAAATGCCAAAAATTAATGTGGAGAAGGGTGTAGGGTATATCAAGATTAGGGTTGAAGAAAGGTTACCAATACGTTATTTGTTAAGACTTATACAGTAGGGATTACTATACCCTGTAATGAGTAAATCTCGGCCCAAAACAAGAATGGATAATTGAGATTCTCACCTCACTACAAGCTCCCCGGTTCCCTTACAGTGAAGGGTTACATAATTTTACGGGTATGTATGATTGTAGGATAAAAGAGTAAGATAAGAGCCCACATATAACTCATTTGTTCATAGTTCGGTGTTTGTGGGCACTTTGTTTATGGTTCAATGTTTGTTGGCACTTGGAACTGAGATTGAACAAGCTACGAGGAGGGTGGTGATCCGCTCTTGAAATACTCATCCAACGGTTAACAACATAATATAGCTAATCCCAAATTACTTATAATCTCATCTATTATCACTTGGACCAGAAATGTCCCTCAATCTCCATTTTTTTTTGCTCGACAATTAAACGTGTCTAATAGAATGTGTAAAAAAAAAAACAGAATTGTAACAATTTCAAGCAAAACCGAGTATAGTCTTTGGATTTATTATTTCGTTTGATGGTCATATTCGGTCATACAAATACGATTATGCACGATCCCTTTTGCCTCGTACAAGGCCTCCTGACTCATATATTAAGTTTTGGAGGGTATAATTAATCAATGTAAAACAAAATCTAACAAAATCTATGCACGATACCTTTTGCCTCTCCTTCATTTCGGCATTACTGCCACGTTACCTTGTGTTTGCTGAAACGAATTGACCATTATCAGAAGCACTCTAGAAGAAAACATATCGGACTTGTTACGGTTCATTTTCATTATACACCAGAATAAGACACGAGCAGAACAAAATTTGTTTCACACGACACCTAGTTCAAAAGATTACTATCACAAGTTGGTTTAACACCTAGACTGGGTATGAAAGAGCGGATATTTAAGTCCAATTATTTTCCCAACTCTTCTACTCCAAGGTGGTTGAAGTAGCCAAATCCAAAAGCACAGACTAACAAACACCAAAAGCTTTTTTCTTTCCGCCAACATATAGTACTATAAATCAGTTAGAGGTGAATTAGTGGGTTAACAACCAGGGGCTATATACGTCTCTCTATAAACTCAAACCTCAACCTTCCAGCTTCCAAATCTGCTCGGAAGCCGAGAGGTACAACCAGATGAGCTTAAGAGCTACATCTAAACACCCAAAAGTCTCTAAACTATTCAATACAAGCTTTAAAGTTCAGCAAGCAAGTAAAAAAAAATGTCATCAGAATTGGAGATTAGTTAATCCAGCCACAGGAAAGAGTTGAGAAATCATATGGGAGGGCTAAGAAAGCTGTACGGCTGTACCTGTTCTTAATGTGGTCGGAGCCGCCGGGTTGCCGACCTTTGTCGGAGATAATTCTGATCGGACGGGAACATACAGGGTAACAGCGATGCAGAGAGCTTCAAATGGAACATGATCGACGTCGTTTCCTCCTGCAAACGGAGTATATGGAAGGGGTTTCATGGTTTTGATTCAATGTAACAAGACCTATTTTAAGAAACACAAATTCATTGAGATCAAGTACGAATCTATATCAAATTAACATGATTAATTTGCATAATGTAGTTTCAGACACAAAATTCAAAGTAAACGTCTCGGATCATCAAAATATTCCCGGTATTGGTAGAAATTTTCCTTGCACTCTCCCATGAAATATTCCTTTCCGAAGTAGTATATATATAAAAAAAAAAAAAACAGGTTTGAAGGTTTTGATTCAGTGAAACAAAACCTATTTCAAGAAACAGAAATTCTTTCAGATTAAGAACTATTTCGGATTTTATGAATGTGATTTTTTTAAATGATATGTCTCATCATTATTTTTATATGGTTAACGTATCAGATTATTAAAATATGGTCTATATACGCAGTAATTGATCTTGTGATATCCAAGAGTCCTTTAGAACTTGAATAAATATGGGACGACGTCGTTTCTAAGACGTACCGCAGGTTCAACCTGCGGCATAAAACTTGAATATATGGGACGACGTCGTTTCTATGATGTGCCGCAGGTTCAACCTGCGGAATGACGTGGAAAATAATTTTAAATAAACCCCTCTTTCAATTCTTTATTTTTCTTTCGATCTGCAGCTCTCTTCCCAAGCCGCCTTTTCCTCCCTCTGTAATCGACCTCCCTCTCCGGCAGCTCTCCCTCCCCCTTCGGCGGCATGTCTACCGCCGGTGACCAATCCGGCAGCCCTCTCTCCAATCTTCCGTCTGCCGCTGTCCCTGCTCCAACTTGAGGTACCAATCGCATTCCCAATTTCTCCCTTTTCTCTATACGTTTATCTATACACGTTACGATATGCATAAAAAGAGTTTTCTGGGTACAATCAAGTATCAACTCTTATGGGAAAATTCGTACGGATTTTTCCAGCTTTAATCGGGCCCACTATTGGATTGTGGAATTGGTTAATGGGGATCAGTCAAGCTGAGCGAAAGCTGGCCCGGAATAACCATATTCACTAGCATGTTTCTGCATAGAGAATTTGGTAAATCATAAAATGTATCTAGAAACTGCTAAGCATTCACGGTTTGGATGGTTAAATGCCAAAACACAAAGTTGGTGAATTCGTAGGTTCGATTCTCACTGAATGCACCCTAACTAGAGTGCCTATTTCATTGGAAATGTTTCTGTACCCATGAAATCTTATCATGCAGACACAACGGATTGATGTGGTATATTGATTTCCTTGTTAGAAAAATTATGTTTACTTTTTGTGTTTCTTGGAGTTAGATATGAAACGGGTTTGGGTTTTAATCCGGTGGAATCAAACCCATTTTACGTTAAGATCAGTTACTTTCTATACAAACAAATATTTGTTGAAATGTCAAGGCGATTTTTTCTTTTGGTTGTAGATCCTTATTTTTTGGGGAACGGAGGTCTGTATAATGCCTAGGAACCACAATGATGTCAAGAGCTGGGATGTTCAGTGTTCTAAAAGGTATCACTGTGGACGTGAATGGTGGAGTATTCTTAGCTTCCTTCCCTTCGTGGTACACTTTGTTTTCAATATGGAAAACATCCTTGATATTATCATGTGTATGACTGATAGTTTTGTGAATAGACTGTAATGGTGAGTCGGTAACAATTTAAGAAGCGTGGATATGGGCACGGAGACCTAATTTATAAAAAAGGCAAGCGTGGTTACGGCACAGAGACCTAATTTATCAAAAAAGGCATGGATACCGACATGGGCACGAATACGAGACCCAACAATTGGACAACTATTAATATATGGGGACATGTACACAACAGGGGATTTGGCAAAAAATATGTCTTATAGTAGAATGGATGTGAACTTTCCATACGGAAACAACCAAATGTATAAGTATCTTTACAGCTCTTATTGTTGTCTTTTTACATTTTATTTGGTCAAAATTCATTTATTCGTACTTTTTTTCATCGTATATTTGGAATAGAAATGAGCTTCCAATATTATGAATTGGTCCCGGTTACGTTTCCATTTGTGTCCAAGTTGAGTCAAGGGTGTCCCCGGTGTGTCTTATGGTTAAAGATAATTATTTATTGGTACGTCACATGGCATGGCCCTTGCATGTCCCCGCGTGCCGCTCCCTCCCACTGAGTGTGTGTGTGTGTGTCAGAAGTTCTGGTGATTATAAACCTTGAGTGGCACGGATGTTGCTTTAAGACCAAGCTATGGTGTTCGCTCACAAAATTGAAATTATGGAAATTAAACGACTAATATTAGGTACCAAAATAAAACTTCACTAGTACTTGAAGGATCAATGATATAATTGAGCCATGATTTAGCAGGAGACAAGGAGAATCAAGGTCTCTGCAGGAGCATATACTATGTATGTGTTGCAATTGTGGGTATTGCATTCTATAGGACTTATTTTATTTTATTTTTTTATAATAAACAAAACCATCCTCTTTCATAGACCATATTGGCACCTTATTTGATTTTGCTTATGTTTAACATACTAGCTTGTCTAGACTTTGTCGTGGCTCTTGTGGGAGTGGTAGTATCAGACAAAGTCAGTCAATATATTGATAAATTTTGGTATCAATCTTTAGCATCTCCACTCCTTCATCAATCTTTTACCAAACTTAAATTTGAGTAAAAATCACCAAAAATTCCACTCCACTCATTCACCAAATACTACACCAAATTTGGTTTTACTCAAATGTTTCACCAAATTTGCTCATCATCAAATCCAGAACCAAATTTTCAAGGCTCTTTTTTGCACTTTTATTTACCCTTTTGCCATTCAATGTTGTGGATTAAATCTCCACCGTACACTTTGAGTAAGGGTTAGAAGGAGTCCTACCAAATCAAGTTTTTACCCAAATTTTTACTCAAGTTTGAGTAAAAATTTGGGTAAAGAGTGGAGATGCTGGAGTAGTATTGGTGAGAGGGTATTTTAATCTTTGCATATATTTGCACTCTCACAGCACATTTATCAATAACACTGTGTATTAATGTTAATTAACGCCATATACACTTTCCTTTATCCTTAAACAACATGTTATCAGAGCCACAACCTAACCTTAATCCATAGCCATAGCCGCCACCGAATGCCGTCGCCAATCCCCCAATGATTCATCGTCGCTTCTCGGCATTGGTGACCCCAAAACCCTCACCAGTCATCACAAACCCTGAAAAAGTCTCAAATTCTGACCACACTCTATTTCTGAAATCCCTAAGGACCAAGCATATTGAAGTTGACCATCTTGTTTGGAAAAAGTTAGCTAGAGGGGTAATATCTACTATCTTTTTGTCTTTTCCTACAAGTGACCAGTATAACTGACATGTTTACTAAATTGTTGTTCAAACCATGATGATTAAGTGATATTCATTCTCTAAGGGGGAGTGCTACAAATACTGAAGTATTGATGCGAGCATATTTCAGTCTTTCTATGTATTTGTACTCTCACAAATTTGTATCAATAGCACTGTATATAAGGGTTAATTAACACTCTTTACACTTTTCGTTCTCCCTATAGAAAATTTATTGAATAAGCAAATTTTGTTCTGTATATGATACCAGATTTGAAAAATGGGAAGGAAGAAAAAATTGATAAAAGGATAAAACTCACCATCCCTGTTAGAAAGCCAACGTGATACAGATTAACACCACTCGAGGATTAAACAAGAGATATAGGGCTGGATAAAACTCGCGCCACTCTAAGGAGTCCACCTGAGTGATAAGAGCAATAAGAAAAACTAATCTACAATAGCCAAAGGCTAATGTAATTCAACTCAACTCTCTCAAAACAAGTACATAGGACCCTAAGAGAATATTTTGGGTACAGGAAGGGTACCACGTGGTGCTCTTGCGGCACATCCGGGCCATCCAAAAATGTTATCGACGGTCCAGATTGAAACACACTTTATCTTTTCTTTTCTTTTTTAAAATTCGCTCGGCATCCGGACCGTCGGTTGTATTTTTGAATGGCTGAGATATGTCACACGGGTACAACGTCACCCATACCCTATTTACACCATAAATCTTCTCCTTAACTAGACCTAAGAAGAAGCTAGACCCAAAAATCTTATCCTAGAAATATATATTAATACTCTCAATTTCCCAAGACATGACCCTTTACTTATCGCATCGGCCTTTTTTTTTTTTTTTGAACGGCAAATATCGCATCGGCCTTTAGGTAATGGGATTTTGGATCTTCGATAACATTATTTGGTTACGAATTGATCAATAATATCATAGATGGCCATAACACCATTACTGCTACCTATCTCGATACTGAAATTTAGAATGCACCAATAGATTGGCATCAATATTGTTGTCTACATGCATGCATTGCCAGCTATTGGTGTCTAGACAAATATGAAAAATGTATGTGGAAAACATAATATTTCAATGGCTGAATACTTGAGAAGATGGCAGCGACAGTGATGATTGAGGGAGGCAAAGAGGCATACAGATTTTATGCCCTGTTCCCTCTGTATCCACCTTCAGAATCTCTTACCAAATTAGTATTCTAATCTCGACGTTTCTCATTAGATGACTATGAGATAACACAAATCTATCCGAGATTGCCGGTTGTTGTCACAAATTCAAACATTATCATCATAAAGTAAATCACAATTGATACTCACTGCCAATTTGCCATCAGAAGGCTTTGTCCTTATAAGTACATTGATATGCACCATTGAAACTTCAAGCCTCTCTTGATTTCTCATCCTTCTATAGCAATACAAAAGAAAGCAGAAAAGAAAATGGAAAGCTCACCTTTATCGTCGTATCAGTTCAGGTCTATCAGCTTGCCTTCTAGATTACATCCCCACAGTACCAGAATTGATGTTGAACTAAACAAGCTTAAAACCTGGAAAAGTTCATTAGTTTCGTCCTCGGTTCCAACGAGTGGAGAGACTATTAGAACTGGATTGGTAGGGCTCGCTGATTTGTACAGTTGTGTGGAAGAACTCATCCACTCTCCTGTCACCCAACAAGCCCTCATCCAAAATCGAAATGGAGTATTAGTCGAAGAAGCTCTCGAGGAGTCTATCAGGTTTCTTGATTCTTGCAACGTGGCACGAGACTTATTGTTGATGATGAAGGAAAATGTGCAAGACCTTCAGTCAGTTTTGAGAAGAAAGGGTGGAGATCTAAGCATTGAAAGGAACATAAATTCTTATAATTCCTCCAAAAAGAAAGTGAAGAAGGAATCCGCGAAATGCCTTAGGGCATTGAAGAAAATGGAGAAAAAAGGCGATTCATGTTCTCTCTTTGATGTGAACTACTACTTATCACATTTGATCAGAGTGTTAAGAGAAGTTAGTACTGCTACGATCTCCGTCCTTCAATCTCTCTTCTTGTTCTTGTCTGTGCCGGATTCAAGTACAAGACCTGGCGGATGGTCATTGATCAAGAACTTAGTTGTTGCAAGGCCAACAAAGCACAAGACTTCCAATGAAATAGGGAGCGTTGATATTGTTTTGCAATCACTGTGCCGAAGCATTCAAAACAACAATTCCATCGTCGATGTACGAATGTCAAGAGGAAAATTACAAGCACTTGGAGATAGCATAGAAGGACTTGAAGATGGATTAGACTGCTTGTATAGGCATCTAATCAGCAATCGAGTTTCCCTTCTTAACATTTTAGCTCACTAAAGTGCACATAAGTCAATGTTATAGATCAAGATCAATGTACTCCATTTTTGTTAGAGTTCATAGCATCTTTTCAGTGTATATTGACGGTGAAATCGAAGTTCATTCTCTCTTTTGGTTCTCCTTTTTTTAGCAATGTGTGCAAAAATTCGCCATCCAACCAAATTATTCACACAATTAATTGGCACGACTTGGATACCGAAAATCTGTTGAAGTTACGATTAGAATCTTCCTCCTACTTAATTTGTCATCAAATTTCCGTTTTGAGGTCCGCATTGGTACTAGTTTTTGCTTTTGGCATCTTCATGAGGCATCTTAGTGCTTTGAAGCAGCCTCTTTTCTCTAAATTCTAAAACAAATTTCAGTACCATTTTTCTCTCCAAAGCAAGTTGATCAAAGGCACAAGATGGAAATTGAAGACAAACCATAATTAATCGATGCGTCCAGTTGTTATATTGTACAGGTGCCACAAATTAAATAGGAGAACATAAAAGATTTTTTTAAGACTACGGGAGCCACACCGGTCTAGTATAATTGAAGAATAAGGAGTACAAGTCTTCTCTCTTCTGTTTTCTTTGCCTCCTCACGTGTTTGGAATGAAAGGCTCTCAACCCTTTTTTCGATGCAACTGCAATATAAATAGGCAAGGTCCAAAGGCCAAAATCAACCCCTAATTATGCTCTAACTCCCTGGATCATTGCTAAAAGTTGTCTGCATCCCATCATATAGTTGCTTGTATTAGGTTTTGGGTAGGATTATGTGCTATTTACGAGAGGGAACTTGGGGGCGGTGTGGAGGCTGGTAGTAATATTACTGTTGGTCCCCGGAGTATTAGGGATTTGTATCAGGGATTTATCATATTCAAACTTACAAATTGTGTTGCAAAGTTCGAAATTTACCATCTGGTTGACAGAGAATGTAGATGGAGTTAGCTTTGAGGACCACTTGAACATATACTCCAGGATTTGGGGACTGAATAGCCCTGATTTGTCATGTTAGGGATCAAAATAACCACTTCACTAGTACTTTTGGGTCCTCTGGTAAAATTGAGCAAGGACTAAGAATGGACCAGGGTTACTACAACTCGCTACAAGGGTTACAAACTGCAATCCGGATGACATCGATAGCGAAATGATAAATATACTCTCATATAAATAAATAAATAAATAACCCTCATAAAACAATCCCATTGATAATTGATAAGGTGTCAGCTACTAGTGCTTGAACTATCGAAAATTTGGACCACATTCAGGATGAAGAGGCCTACCTCACCGCCCCACGTTTCGAACGGTATGGCATACCGCGATCCCATCCCCATTCTGCATACCATACCGCGATCCCATCCCCATTCTGCATACCACGTCGATTCACTATCCAGGTAACCCTGGAATGGTGTCAAGGAGAATTAAGGTTGTTCCAGAAGCATATACTATGCATGTGCTGCAATTGTGGGAATTGCATTCTATTTAGAATAATAGTGTTATAGATTGCCATCCAATTTCTTACTTCATGCATGCATTGCCAGCTATTGGTGTCTAGAGAAACATGAAAAATGTCAGCGGAAAACATAATATATTTCAGTGGTTGAAAACTTGAGAGGATGGTAGCAACAGTGATGATTGAGGGAGGCAAAGAGGCATACAGATCTTATGCCCTGTTCCCTCTGTTTCCAACTTATCAGAATCATAACAAATCAGTATTCTACGTTTCCCATTTCATGACCATGAGATTAAACAAATCAATCAGAGATTGCCGGTTGTTGGCCCGAAATCACGACATTACCATCATAAAATAAATCAAAATTGATACTCATTACCAATCTTCCATCAGAAGGCTTTGTTCATATAAATACATTGCTATACACCATTGGAACTTTGGCCTCAAACCCTGTTTTCCATGCTCGTACAAAACATGTCGAGGTTGATTATCACTTTGTTCGTGAGAAGGTGTTAAGTCGTCAAATTCAAATTCATCACATTGGCACTTTGGATCAAATCGCTGATATCTTTACCAAGTCTCTTTCTGTTGATCGTTTTCATTATCTTCGTTCCAAACTAATGGTGATTGACATCCCCATTTGTTTGAGGGGCGGTGTAAAGCAAGGGCACTAGCACGTGGCACTAGCAATGTGCAGCTATTCAAGCTTGTAACACATTCATCTGGTAGTCTAACTCTGTTAGGAAGAGTTAACGGAGTTAGGATATTTTTCTCTGTATTTACTCTTCTTGAAATTCTGTTAGCTATTGTGGTTAGTTTCCGTTAAGTACTGCTGTAGTATATAAGAGGCCAACGGGTCCTCTCTTTGTAAGCAACACAGATGAAAATCAAGAACACAAAAAAAAATAGATCTCATTCTTTCTAGCTCTATTGCTTTCACGTTCTTCTTCATTTCTTTGGTTCTTGTTGTTTGATTCAAGATTTCTTCATGGTATCAGAGCAGGGCCATTCCACTCCACATTAAAAAAAAAAAATCACAATCCACACCCCACGACAGACCAGCAAAAAAAGGCTGCACGATGATAGGACCCAAAAAGTGGCCACACGTGACAGACCTCAAATGCGGCTGCACGTGAGGGGGGATGTTAAGAAATATTGTCCCACATTGCTTAGGAGAGGAATGGGTGATCACTTAATATATGCTGGGACCTCTCCACTCATTGCCAATTGGTTTTGAGTTGAGAGGTCCCAGCATATATTAAGTGATCACCAATTCCTCTCATAAGCAATGTGGGACAATATTTCTTAACACTTTCAAGCCTCACTTAATTTCTCATCCTTATGTAAAAATACCAACAACAACAAAAAAAAAATAGAATGGAAAGCTCATCTTCATCAACTCGTTTGCAATATGAGCTCAGGTCTATCAGCTTGCCTTCTAGATTACATCCCCATAATACTACAATCGATGTTGAACTAATGAAGCTTAAAACCTGGCAAAGTTTATTAGTTTCGTCCATGGTTCCAGCGAGTGGAGAGACTATCAGAAATGGATTGGTAGTGCTTGCGGATTTGTACAGCTGTGTGGAAGAACTCATCCAGTCTCCTATCACCCAGCAAGCCCTAGCCCAACATCGAAAAGGAGTACTAGTCGAAGAAACTCTCGAGGGTGTTGGAATGTGGTGGTAACGCTCTGATACCATATGATGGAAATAAAAGAGAATTCCTCACACACAACTAAACTCACTCCTTTTATTAATCTTTTCACAAACAAATACAAATACAACTCACACACACCTACAAGCACACACTACATTTTTCTGGTGGGGGGAGAACCCACGTTACTGCTCCTCTCAGCTCTCTCTCTCTCTCTCTTTGCTCTTTCTTTTTCTTTTCCCACACATTACAATACACACACATACGTCTACATATAGGCATACAAGGGAGGAATAAGACAAAATTTCAAATCTGATGAAATCCCTCATGTGCCTACCAAACTTGACTTCCTTGCACTATCACTTATCCAAAAATCTCCCACTTGTTTATCCAATCAAAGATCTTCCCAGCCTCCAAACCAACAGTAACAACATGTTTTTCATTCTTATCAAGCTTACCTTTCAACATCCCCCCTTAAGCTTGAATCTACTGCTCCTCACTCCTCACGTCTCACCCATACAACATAATTCCCTTGGAACTACTGCCTAGGATTAAACTGCAACTTCTGATAAGTTTAGGGACTTGAATGTAATTTTGCAAAACTCTAGGGGAGTGAAACTGCAATTACCACCCTCTGGTCAAAGTCAACAGTTGACCAGTCAACGGTCATACTGAGTTGCCGAGTCGATCCACCGATTCGGATCGAGTCCATCACATCCCACCGGATCCAGTTTTACCCGGCTACACCATAGCCTCCAAGGTACCTGCCACACTGAATAGTTTCCTTGGGTGGGATCTGGATAATGCCCAGTGGCTTAATATTGCCGCATGTGCATTAATTGATTCCTGTAATAAAAAACGCATTTGCCACTTGCAATTGAGTTCCCACTTGTCTTCAATAATTGATGATTTCAAAGACAAAACCGGTCCCACCCTCTTCTCTATCCTTTATCATTTTCCTTCAGCCTTTTTTTTCTTTACTTCTACTCCTTCGTCTTCTTCCTGCTCTACTGAAAAAAAACAGGGCACCACTCTTCAAACGGCTCTTAGGAGCTCGTTTCAACTCCGATTTTGGCACTGTCTGCATCAATGAACTCGTCTCGTCGAGCTCTTTCTTCTTCAACTCTCCAAAGTGATTTTGGTTCACTTCGAAAAAATCATCCCGTCTGGCTCTTCGTCAAATTTTGTCCGGATCGTCGCCGGCTTCTTGGTCCGTCTGGCCTCATCTTTCTTCTTGGCCCGTCTGACCATCGTCTTTGTCTCGGCCCATCTCGCCGTTCAACTCTGTCTCGCTCCGTCTCGGATATTTGCTCCAATCAGGTCTTGTTTCGGATCGATTGGCTCTGACATGACCCTCTTGGCCTTTGATAGCAGCTACTTCTTGCTACTTCTCATGAGTCGGCTTTGTACCGGCTCTATTTTGTCCTCTCCGACAAAACTCCATCTTTCACTGGGTTTGCCCAGAAACATCTATGCTCTGACCTGAGCTCTGATACCACTGTTGGAATGTGGTGGCAACGCTCTGATACCATATGATGGAAATAAAAGAGAATTCCTCACACACAACTAAACTCACTCCTTTTATTAGTCTTTTCACAAACAAATACAAATACAACTCACACACACCTACAAGCACACACTACATTTTTCTGGTGGGGGGAGAACCCCCAAAGGGGACTCCCACGTTACTGCTCCTCTCAGCTCTCTCTCTCACTCTCTGCCTTTTTCTTCTTTTCTCTTTATTTCCCACACATTACAATACACACACATACGTCTACATATAGGCATACAAGGGAGGAATAAGACAAAATTTCAAATCTGATGAAATCCCTCATGTGCCTACCAAACTTGATTTCCTTGCACTATCACTTATCCAAAAATCTCCCACTTGTTTATCCAATCAAAGATCTTCCCAGCCTCCAAACCAACAGTAACAACATGTTTTTCATTCTTATCAAGCTTACCTTTCAACAGAGGGGTCTATTGGGTTTCTTCATTTTTGCAGCGTGGCACGGGACTTATTGTTGATGATGAAGGAAAATGTTCAAGACCTTCAGTCAGTTTTGAGAAGAAAGGGCGGAGATCTAAGCATTGAAAGGAACATAAATGCATATAATTCCACCAAAAAGAAAGTGAACAAGGAATCCGCGAAATGCCTCAGAGCATTGAATAAAATGGAAAAACAATGTTATTCAGGTTCTCTCTGTGATGCGAACTACTACTCATCCGACGTGATTAGAGTGTTAAGAGAAGTTAGTACTGCTACAATCTCCGTCCTTCAATCTGTCTTGTTCTTTTCTGTGCCGGATTCAAGTACAAGAGTGGGCGGATGGTCGTTGATCAAGAAGTTAGTTGTAACAAGGCAAACAGAGCACAAGACTTCCAAAGAAATTGGGAGCGTTGATGTTGTTTTGCAATCCCTGTACCGAAGCATTCAAAACAACAATACCAGTATTGATGTACGAATGGCAAGAAATAGATTACAAGTACTTGGGGATAGCATGGGAGGACTTGAAGACGGATTAGATTGCCTATACAGGCAACTAATCCGGAATCGAGTTTCCCTTCTTAACATTTTTGCTTACTAAGTACACATAAGCCAATATATAGATGTTGAGCTATAATCCATTTTTGTTCGAGTTTCTAGCATCTTCGCAATGTATATTCATAGTGAAATAGAAATCCATTCTCTCTTTTGGTTGTCTTTTTTGTAGCAATGTGGAATAGATTACAAATTGTGTTGCAAAGTTCGAAATACACCTTGTGTTTGGGATTTGGGATCCCTGTAGTGCCCCAAGACACTACAGAATTGTAGTCCCCCAGATCCAATCGTCCACTTCCACAGTTAACGATTGAAATATATTGTTAACATAGCGGTAATAGTATACTTTTAGTAGTAAGAATACATCTTAAATCTGAATCATCGATTGCGGAGACGGATGATCTTATTGGGGCACTACAGGGACCCCAAATCCCTGTGTTTGACGGACAACTTGGAGTTAGTTGTCGTGAGGACCACTTGCACATATATTCCGAATTTTGGAAACTAAACGACCATAATTTTAATATGAGGTACCAAAATAAAACTTCACGATTACTTTAGGGATCCCATAAGTTAGCATGGAGACAAGGAGAATCATGGTCGCTGCAGGAGCATATACTATGCATGTGCTGCAATTGTGGGTATTGCATTCTGTAGGAAATTTTCTTTTCTTTTTTTATAACCAAACCATCCTCTTGGCACCTTATTTGAATGGACTTGTAGAGCTATGGTGTTCCTGTATACACCACGCAAACTATTATTTGCTTATTTGACATTCTAGCTTGTCTAGACTTTGTCGTGGCTCTTGTGGGAGTGATTTAAAAAGTATCAGACAATATCAGTCAACATATTGATAAATTTATCAATCTTGTTAGGAGAATTTTAATCTTTCCAGCTATATATCTGTACACTCACAGAACATTTATCCCAGTGGGTTAATTACCGCCATATACAGTTTTCCTTATCCCTAAACAATATGTTATTAGAGCCACAACCTAACCTTAATCCACAACCACAGCTGCCACCGAACGCCGCAGTACATCGCCGCTCGGCGTTGGTGAGTGGTGACCCCAAAACCCTCACTAGTCACCACAAACACCAAAAAATTCTCAAATCTTAACCACTCCCTATCTCTAAACCTAGGGCTGTTCAAAAAAACCGGTGAACAGTGAATCCGGTCCAAACCGAACCAATCCCAACATTTTGGATTTTAACCGTGGATTAATGGTTCGGACACAAATTCCAAAAATAAAAAACTGTGACTCGCAGTCCAGACACGGATTTTGATTTTGAAACCGTGGATTAACTGATCTGGACCGTGAGATTTTTATTATATATAATTTAAAAAAAAATTAATATACATGTATAAATAAATAATTTTCCACTTTTATAAATATTGTCAATTTGATATGAAGGGTTATACTGTTATCTCCTATAAACTCTACGGGGTAAATTGTTATATACTTGTAGAAGTCTTCTACAGTTCTGCTATATATATATATATATATATATATATATATATATATGTGGGCTTTCTTTTTTTGATTTTTACAATGCTCAAGCTCAGATTTTGTAGCCTACTTTGTTTGGAATTTCAAAATGGTATTTGAGTTTTGTGTTTGTGACTGTCTATTTAGATGTGTATGTTAATTGGCATGTTTAACAAGTTTGATGTTTACACTTTACAATGCTCAAGCTCAGATTTATAGCCTACTGTGTTTGGATTTCCAAAATGAATTTTGGGTTTTATTTTTTGGCTATCTATTTTGATTCCATAATGTTCAAGTTTAGATTTGTTCAATTAATTTGTTGGAATGTTTAATAAGCTTTCTTTATTTCTTTCAAGTGACTGCTCTTTTTCTATTCTTCTTGATACTTTATATTCTCATCTACTAACTAGAGTGTTGAAAGAAGTTGGTACTGTTATGATCTCTATCGTTCGGTTACTCTTCTTGTTCTTGTCTGCACCGGATTCAAGTACAAGATCAGGCAGATGGTCATTGATCAAGAAGTTAGTTGTTACAAGGCCAACAGAGTACAAGATTTTTAATGAAATTGGGAGTGTTGATGTTGTTCTGCAATCACTGGATGGATGCATTCAAAACAACAATACCAGTATCGATGTACGATTGGCAAGAAGAAGACTAGAAGCACTTGGGGATAGCATGGATGGACTTGAAGATGGATTAGACTGCCTGTATAGGCAACTAATCCGGAATCGTGTTTCCCTTCTTAAGTAATATTTTAGCTCACTAAAGTGCACATAATAAGTCAATATTATAGAGCTTCATCTATAATCCATTTTTGTTAGATTTCGTAGCATCTTTTCAATGTATGTTTACGGTGAAATCGAAGTTCATTCTCTCTTTTGGTTCTCATTTTTGTAGCAATGTGTGCAAAAATTCGCCATCCAACCAAATTATTCACACAATTGGCACGAATTGGATCCCGAAAATCTGTTGAAGTTACTATTAGAATCTTACTCCTGCTTCTTTAATTTGTCTTAAAATTTCAATTTTGAGGTCCGTATTGGTACTAGTTTTTGCTTTTGGCATCTTCATGCGGTATCTCAGTGCCTTGAAGCAGCCTCTTATCTCTTAATTCTGAAACAAATTTCAGTACCATTTGTCTCTCCAAAGTAAGTTGATCAAGGGCACAAGGTAGAAAATGAAGAAAACCCATAATTAATCAATAGGTCCAGTCGTTTTAGTCTACAGGTGCCACAAATTAAATAGAAGATTTTTTTTTTTTTTATATTTCTCACAATGTTTGGGTAAAAGACATAATTTTACTCGTATGCCATTACTCTCCTAAAGTCATAGTAACTTTTGAGTTCCGGAACCAAGCACATGCAAACCCGACCCTTGATTCTTCAATTAATCTTCAATGGAGCTAGCATCTAGGGTGGAGTATCTAGCTAGACAACTACCCCAAAACCCAAGAATCAAACTCAATTACAATCAAACGGTGTTTTACCTTGTATCCAAAAATCGCCAATTACAATAGTACCCTTATAATCTCCGCCTTTGGCATTTCCGGGACAAAACCACCCGTATACAAAGTATACAACAAAAATGTCACAAACTGAAGAACTCACAAAACTCAAGCAAGAACTACTCTTCAAAGCTCCATGATCTTAACAGCAACAACACTATACATGTACAATATATATATATATATATGTGCGCAAAACGAGCAACTAGAGATATACAGTAACTATTAAGCTCCAAACAACAACCACCATCATGATAAATCAATGAAGCACCAAAAGTAACAGCATGATGATAGCTCAAAAATTTTCCAAGCATGCTATCAATAAAATATGACAATAAAGCTCCATAAAGCATCCATGCAACGTAGATCACCATAATATCCAATATGCATACATTGTCTTACTAACCAAATAAACCAAGATGCAACCTAAGGCCAATGTAGCCAATAGACATCATTAAGTACAGAAACTACTGAAAACTCTCTCTTTGGCTGCAACAGGGACCTCTTCACTGAATATTGTCCTCTTCACTGAATATTGTACACAAAATTAATTTTACATTTTTTTATCGAGATATATGTGTGTGTGTGTGTGTGTGTGTGTGTGTGCGCGCGCGTGCGCTAAATATAACGTTATATTACATAATTATGCTAAATATTTTATATAATTTTTTTTTTTAGTTTTGAGTGGGGGTCAGCGGAGGCACGTGCCCCAGCATGACCCCCTTAGATCCGTCCCTGTCTATGTACACACCTCTTCAACCACACCCGCTTGCGTGTCGTGCCTCGTAGGGGCAGGACCATTGTTGGAGAATAAAAAGACAGAACAAAACAGTAAAAGCACAGAAGGAGAAAGATTTGACAAGAGAGTAGACGAAGAAGAAAGATACGACGCGCAACTCGACCACGACGCCACACCCACCCACCCCGGTCATTGAAGCGAAGAACTAGGGTTCCACATTGAAGTGAAATTGGGGATTTTTTTGTTAGAATGTTATTTATTGGTTGTTCAAGTTGAAAATAAATGTCATTTGCACCTATTAGCGAGTAGTTCCAAGCGCTCTCAATGCTTTTCTTTTCTTATTATATAGATTGCATTTTTTTTAACCTTGTGATGAACGAAATTTTTCTATGGCCGTTAACAAAAAAAAGAATATGAGTGTCATTTGCACCTATTTGCATATGCCGGTTAGCATGAATGCTTGAAGTGAAAATGAGTGTCTTTGTATGGAAGCTTGATTTTCTAATACTTTAATTAGTCTGAATCTTAATTAGACTTAACCCCAATATATCATAGTTGAATTTGAAAAAAAAAAAAAAAAAAACCTGGTCATGAAATGGTACACGTTTGCGCTTAGAAAACTTATTTGGTTAGAGATTCTGAAGTTGGAAACAGAGGGCACAGGGCATGAGAGCTTTATGCCCCTTTGCCTCCCTCAATCATCACTGTTCCTACTATACTCTCAAGTATTCAACCAGGAAATATTATGAGAAATGCCAAAATTAGTGTGTACCAAGGTCATAAATTACGATATTAGAATACGTAACATTATCAGTGATGTGGTCACGTTGCGGATTGTGTCAGCCTATACATAAGTAATGGTAACGAATGTCCAAATTCTCATTCAATTGATATGATACATAACAGACAATTAATATTAAAATCCTCTCATAGTATTAGACAACCAAAATTTTGTACCTCCTATAGACTGATCTTTAAATTTACCAATGTCAACCAATATTTTGTTATCGATAGCGATTTGTATCCGGGGGAACATTATTTATACCACTCCCACAAGAGTATTGACAGAGTCTATGACGATGGATATTATCTGATATCGATATGAAGCTTTATCTCTGTATCTATACATGTGTGCGTGCCCACGCTTGTATACAGGCACACAATTGCCAATTCTAGGGTTCAGACGAGGTGCAAAGAACCTAATTTTATTTTCCATTTGATTACTTTCAAATACTGCCCTAAGTTACCCCCACATTGTTGGTCATTACTTTGCTCAGTTTTTCACTCTAAAAAATCATCTACAGAAATGAGATACCTCGTGAAGACGACGAAAGCAAAAACTAGTACCAATATGGCCCTCAAAACTAAAATTTGATGACAAATTAAGGAAGCAGGATGAAGACTCTAATCGTAATTTCAACAGATTTCTGGTATCCAAGTAGTGCCAATTTAATTGTCTGAATAATTTGGTTGGATAATTTTTTCAAATATTCCACTTCACTACAAAAAATGAGAACCAAAAGAGAGAATGAATTTCGATTTCACTGCGAATATACCTAGCGAACATGCTACGAACTCTACCAAAAACGCGTTACAGATCAAGATCTATAATAATGGGTAATCTGCAATTTAGTGAGCTAAAATGTTAAGAAGGGAAACTCGATTTCGGATTAGTTGCCTGTACAGGAAATCTAATCCATCTTCTAGTCCTTCCATGCTATCCCCAAGTGCTTGTAATCTATTTCTTGCCATTCGTACATCAATACTGGTATTGTTGTTTTGAATGCTTTGGTACAGTGATTGCAAAACAACATCAACGCTCCCAATTTCATTGGAAATCTTGTGCTCTGTTGGCCTTGCAACAAGTAACTTCTTGATCAATGACCATCCGCCCGGTCTTGTACTTGAATCCGGCACAGACAAGAACAAGAAGAAAGATTGAAGGACGGAGATCGTAGCAGTACTAACTTCTCTTAACACTCTTATCACATGTGATAAGTAGTAGGTCGCATCAAAGAGAGAACATGAATCGTATTGTTTTTCCATTTTCTTCAATGCTCTAAGGCATTTCGCGGATTCCTTCTTCACTTTCTTTTTGGAGGAATTATAGGCATTTATGTTCCTTTGAATGCTTAGATCTCCACCCTTTCTTCTCAAAACTGACTGAAGGTCTTGCACATTTTCCTTCATCATCGACAATAAGTCTCGTGCGACGCTGCAGGAATCAAGAAACCCAATAGACCCCTCGAGAGTTTCTTCTAATAGTACTCCACTTCGATGTTGCTTGAGGGCTTGCTGGGTGATGGGAGACTGGATGAGTTCTTCCGCACAACAGTATAAATCCGCAAGCCCTACCAATCCAGTTCTTATAGTCTCTCCACACGTTGGAACCGTGGACGAAAATAATGAACTTTGCCAGGTTTTGAGCTTCTTTAGTTCAACATCTTTTGTGGTATTGTGGGGATGTAACCTAGAAGGCAAGCTGATAGACCTGAACTGATACTGCAAACAAGTTGATGAAGGAGAGCTTTCCATCCTCTTTTCTGCTTTCTTTGGTTTGCTAAAGAAGGATGAGAAATCAAATGAGGGTTGAAGTTTCAATGGTCTATATCAATGTATTTATATGAACAAAGCCTTCTGATGGAAGATGAGTGTCAATTTTGATTTATTTTATGATAGTAATGTCGTGGTTCGGGCCAACAACCAGCAATCTCTGATTGATTAATTTGTTTAATCTCATGGTCATGAAATGGGAAACGTTTGAGATTAAAATACTTATTTGTTAATGATTCATTGATTCTGATCAATTTAAAAACAGAGGGAACAGGGCATAAGATCAGTATGCCTATTACAATTCAAAATTTGATCCTCCATAGATTAATCAATATATTCACCAATATTGTCTTGTCTGATATCAATTCAGATCCGTATCGTGGTACCACTATTTTAATCGCTCACAAGAGGATGAAAAAGTCTAGACAAGATAGAATGTTAAATATAATTAAGTAGTTGTTTGATGTCTGTACACAGGAACACCATGGCTCTGGAAATCTAGTATTCAAATAAGGTGCAAATATGATTGGTGAAAAAGGATGGTTTTGTTGGGAACCTAATCTGAAAATGGTATGAGTTGTAGCTGGCATAAGTTTGGCAAAGAAGTAATAGAAAATTAGCCTTGTAGAATGCAATACCCATAAGATATTGCAGCACATGCATAGTATATATTCCTGCAGAAACCTTCACTCTCCTTGTCTCCGTGCTTATTCAACAACTAAGAAGTATTGACGGACAACGATAGGTACACGAGCATGGAAACGGATACAAACACGTGACAAGGAAATTTTAGATTAACGGAAACTTGACATGACAAAGTTATGCATATATGTAAGTTTACAGTAAAGTATATTCTAACTGTGATGAATACGAATGAACAATGTATCCACAAACATTTAAATTATTGAAGCGCGAGCACACAAAAAAAAAAACAAACTTTTAAATTATTGAAACCGAGACTGACTTAGCATAATAATGAAAATTAACCTTCCTAAGCACAAGTGACAAGTTTATTTTAATTAAATTTTTATCCCTTGAATAAATTTTCGCATTATGAAGTGACAACACGCTTTGTGTTCGTCCTTGTCTCAAGAGAGATGTGTGTACCCAAGGTGTACTTAAACAAGCCACTTGTAATGTCCCATCCATATTCCCGTGCGTCCCCTGCGGTTAGGGGCCTAGAAGTGCCCATTACTACTCCGCGACTGCACTTGGCTCTTCGTATTTACATAACTAACCCCTGTCTGGCATGTTCGACACAAATAGGACGATCAATTTTGGTGTATGGAGACAATATTGTTTTCACAGATATTCGGTTTTAGTACGGGGAGGCCTCATGGGAGTATGGAATAGTTCATCATAAGATAGTACGAAAGTAAATTTTGAGTGTGGCATTCGTCCTTGACTCATTCCGTAGAAGAAAGAGTTTTCCATGGCAGCGGGATTTGTTTGAAGACAGCCTTAGAGCTGCAGGGTTAACTGGAACAGAAAATGGCACAAAGTTGTACGTTTCAAATTTGGACGTAGGAGGAGTCACCAATGAAGATATAAGGGTACAACTGAATAATACATTATATTTTTGCTTTTGTGGCATAATGGCATCCTTGTAATGGATTTCTCAAGTTCTTTTCAGAATTGCCTTGTGTTAGGTTTGTTGGCATTTCCGGGTTATGTCAAGCCTTTCGGAGTTTGTAATTAGCTTTATTTCATTCGGGGGTTTGGGAGGTAGAGTTAGTGGTTGAGTCTAGATACTCCACTCAAGAGATTTCAAGCTTCATGTTCAAAGTTGATGTCGCTCCAAGCACTTGAAGCCTATCCGGAAAGGTATAACCATGCATTTCATTTACGCATTTAGGTCTTTCAAATCTCTCGATTTATCGTGCATGGTTTTGGGTTTACTAGTGCTTTGTTTAAGCTTTAAAATCCCATGATTTTAGTATAGGTTTGTGGCTTTCAACATGTTGCGTTTGCTTGAGTCTACAGACGCGTCCTCTTTTAGTGGCATCTCTTGACACGTGTTTTAATCTTAACCATTCAAATCATTTTAAAAGCTTTTCCAAGCGTCTGCAGACGCGTGTCTTTAAACAGCCCTGATTGTGCCACGTGTCTTAATCCTGTCGGAGCGTCTGCAAGCGTTTACACGCGTCTGTCAACCCTTTAAGTGACCAAATGTCATGTTTTGAGTGGCTATCTTTGGGAGCACGAAATTGCACACTATATAAGCTCATTTTCTCTCATTTTAGGGCACCCACTTCATAAAAAATCAGCCCACTTTTAGAGAGAGAAAGTCTCCTCCCTTCTCTCTTTGTGAACTTGATGTTCTTGGTGATTTGAACTTGCTCCTTTCACCTTTATTCAATCTAGAGCTTTCCTCTCCATGGATTGACCCTAGATTGATTTTAGTTTGCAAAAACTTTCATAAAAATCAAATCTTTTTCCATTCATCATGTTTGGGTGCCTTCAAGTCTACTTGGCCGGATGATCCGGAGCCGTTGTGATGCGGAGATCGAGATGGTGATTCTCGTGGGTTCATGAATTCAAGAAGGAGCACGGGGTGCTAGTTCAAGAGTTGGAGCTAGGAATAGCAAGTGGCTTGTGGGTAAATTCCTTGTCTTTGAACTTCTTGTACCTTTTGGATTATGAAATATACGCGTTCATTTTTTCTTACAGACCGCTTCTTTATTCCGTTCTAGTATTTTCTTTCTAAATACATCTTACGATACTTTTTTCCCTTGTTTGGTCAAAATAAAGTGTCTACTCTCTCTTTTTTTATTTGAATGATGAAAAAATAGGGTTCTTAAAAATCCGTAAGAACCCTAAGAGTATGAATGCAACACTAATAAATACTACCAGCAAAAAACTACGAAAGCAGTAAAATCTCACAACACAGAAATATACGTGGAAAATCCTAAATGGGTAAAAAAACCACGGGAAGGAATCAAATCACTATAACCATTGTGCAGTTACAGATATACCTATCCAAACGAAGTAAATCCTCACAACATTCTAAGTATCACCTGCCGAGTTACACGTACACCGCACCCAGTGATCTAGATCGCTTACACCTTGAATCGCACAAGCCTTCTCAAAAGTAGGCTGTTGTTTCTTTTTGTTTTTCCTCCTCAAAGCCGCAACCCTTTAAACCCTAGTTGGCTATTATAAATAGGGCTTGATAAAGTTGCTTGATCAACTTCTAAAAGTGTTCAAGCACTTGCTGCGCAATAAGACTATCCAGCAAGGTTGTTGGAGGAGATGCTCACATGTTGCTCAAGCACGCACTTGGAAATTCCACCGAAATAATAACACAATGACACCTTGCCCTATATCAAATCATAGACCATTAAAAATAATTACATACACGTTGATTTCCTTCCACACCTAAACACACACTCTAAAAGAAAAATTACAACTCGATGTAATGTGTGTTTTGTCAAATGGAATTGTCAATATAAAGAGACTCTGAAATTTGGTCCTTACAGGTTTGTGAGCTATTCAAGAGATGTATGTTACATATTGGTGAATGCTAAGGTATTATTGTGCAGTTGTGCCCCTTATTCTTCGAGCAAGTGTGCTATACTATCTTATGCTAGGCTGTACGAAAGGGGATCTAATAGAGTTAAAGAGGCATGTAGGCATTTGCTAAGGTGCTAACGGGCCGTAGAAATCTTTGGGCTGAATTTTATTTTGAGTCACAGCATTTTAAACGATCAGAAAATGACTTCTTCAAATGTTGCCAAAGCACGGGGACAATATGTAGTTGTAGAAGTAGAATCGTTGTTGAGAGTGCTTAGGTTGGCACCTGAAGTCTTAACTTTTTTCCACACCAAATCCCTACGTTTTGCTCCTCCGATGTTACATGGAGTCATGGACCCACAGAGAGTTACAGGTATGTGTCTAAGTGTTGGATTTCATTTAATTTAAAGATCATGGAAACGGCTAGAGTTCATGTTTCTCAAATACTTAATACCGGCTTTGTAATGTAAAACTGTGTTTAAAACCTGACAAAAATTTCTTTTATTTAAAAGTCCTATGCTGCATGGACGCGGGTGTGAGTATTGGATGAGGGTGTATATCTTATGGATATGGATCGAGATTTAGATACGGGTGTGAGGTTAAATCAATTTTTTAAAAATACATTTTGATAATATAATGATAGATGATTTTTGTTACTATATAGATTGAAGTACAAAATAAAAGCACATAAAGAAGAAGTATGGAATCCGTTTTCACTATATTTGTGCAAATTGTCAACAGATTTTTACTGTCCAGTACAGAAAACTACTCTTTAATTCCCACTAAGGTAACACTCAATTTTTAATTACCTCTAGGTACAATTCATTAATAAGATTACCCTTCTACCCTTCAAACACAAATTTACTCTTTACTCCACCTCTCACTCCCCAGTCCCCACCTTCATCCACCATCTATTTCCGGTCGGCAACTACTTCCCGTAGATGACTTTTTTCGGCAGCCTCCTGCAAATTTTTGAACTTTCCAGCCGGCGACTTTTTCCGGCCGGCAAAATTCACTGCCAATTTGCATTTTTTTTTTATTAAAACTCACTTTTTGTATTTTGTTCCCAAAAAAATATTTACATCAAGCAAGAAAAACAAAGCCATAGCCATAGCCATTGCTCCATTGTGGACAGTTTTTGGCCACCAAACAAAAATTCTCAATGGATTACAAGTTACAACAACGATTTTCAGAAGAAAAAAAAAGGAAAATTACACCACAACAGTCAAGAACCACAATCAAATTAAGAAGAGCGAAAAAAATTCAAAGGCTGCAAATTTCTGAAACTTACGGCTGCGAAAATTAGCTGGCATGATTTTTTTTTTTTTAAAAGAAAGGGAGGATTACACTACAACAGTCAAGAAACACAACCAAATTAAGAAGATCAAAAAAATTCAGAGGCTGCGAATTTCTGAAACTCCAACTATGAATTTCTTAAACCTTCCAGCGAAAGGGCAGAAAATTCGCAGTGATATACGTTGTATGGTTGTAGATCCGACACTGCTGATATAGGCACATTTCGGCGAAAGGGCACGTGGTGCTCTGAAAATAGTAAAGTTTAACGTGGCGGAGCGGGAGGAGGCATCTATACTCGTCTTTGCAAATTTTTTGTACCTATCGCTACAATACTTGAATGGATAGAGATGAGAGAGAGAGAGAGGAGACGACACACAGAGGCAGAGAGAGAGTGAGTTTCTGACTTTACTTCTTCATTTTATTCTCTCTTTACAACCACCCACCCCCTGAGTAATGACTTTACTTTTTCTGACTTGACTTCTTCTTTTTTGTTCTCTTTTTCTTTTTGCGGGAATGCAACAAACAAAAGAGTAGGCTGGCTTTAGGTATCAGTGGAAGGGTAAAAGTTGTATAGGGAGATGTGCACATTAAAGTTGGGGTATTTTCGGCATTTCGATATGATTTTACCTTGGCGGTGCAAATTCACTTCTTGCTAGACCTGGAGGTAATAATGGGCCACGCACCGTCTATCCCTCTTGTCAAGCCCAGTAGTAGCCCAATAAGAACAAGTAAGTACTTATATAACATTAAACGCACAAGCCCAACTCTGGAGCCAAAAAATAAAGGCTAAAAACAAGAGTAAAGCCCAACCTTTGTGCTTTGGAGCCCACATAATAATAAAGGCTTAAATCAAGAGTAACCCTAAGCAGCAGTCGTTTTTCTCCTCCTCCTCCTCCTGCTACAGTCGTCCATTCCCGCAGCAGACAATCATCTTCTCGCAGCGACGGATCTCGTTCAAAACCAGGTACCTCTTTCCACTTCCTTTCTTCTTCTTCTTCTTCGTCGTCGGTCTTCTTCTTTTTCTTGGTGGATGAACCTGACCTGCAGCAATGGCCGTATCTGGAATTTTCCGGCCGTGTCGGACACATATCCCGCACCCGTGTCCACATGGATACTTCGCCAAAAATTGCGGATCCTTGCAACAGTTTAAAACTAGAACCTTTTTGCTTACCTAGATTGTAAAGTCAACTATGTAGACATAGCTAATGAGTACAGGTCCACCTTGGCTTCCTATCTTGATTCTCAAATGCTTGTCATGGCTACTTAGCTAGGTTGAATGAGTTCATGTGACATACTGACATTAGTCCTGTCTAGTTAATGTCTTTAGTTTTCATGTTTTTGTTCTTATTGTTTGTAAGATGTATAGATGCTTCCTTTGATTACTAAAAAGATTTTCGGAGAATTTTTTCTCTTCTTTTCTCAAATGCTACTTAACAAAGTAAAAGCTTCTTTGCAATTCGTTGTATGTCCAGGCTTTCTAATATTCCACTTTTGGAGTGTTGCGTTATCTATTTTATCTTTTTGTCGTCGCTCAGTACCCGTGTGATCCCGTAAGCTTTGCATCTCACACATGCCTTCCCACTGTCTAGTTTGTGCTTTTTAAACTTTTGTGTATCCTGTTACAGTGAACCTCGGCTCTGATCCTTAAACTTTTGTATAAACTCAGTGTTCACAGTTCAATTAGTGCATTTTAGTCCCTAATCCTTAAAATTTTGGATTGCTTCTACGCACTTGCACTGTAAATCCAATACCAGTGTTTACCCTTTTGGTGACATGCCATCTAAACTTCTGTCTGACAGCAGTGGCATGCCATCTAAGCATGTATATGTAGCCTTATGCACATGACAAAGCATTGTCCACGAAGACAATGTAGATCTTATTGTCTTGAATGAGCCACCGATGAAGTTTCCAAACATAAACCAACAAGATCCATCGCAAAACCCACTGTTAGAAACTAGCGCCATCATGGTACAAGCACATTGGAAGAGGACAGTGCCCTAGTGGAAGCACCAAAATGAGCTTACACAAGCAATGTCACCGAGATCTCCTTAAGTTTGGCTTTCTTAAGCGCTATTATTGATCCTTGTTTTTTGGTTTCTATATAATATGAGAATTCCTAGCAAAAGGAATAAGTGCTCTTGAATATTTGTGAATTAAAGGAAAACATATAGCAAGAGAGAAGAAATATCTTCTGTTATTTTCTATAAGCTTTGGTACACAATAATCTTTGTAACCTAAAGAACAAATGTGAGAAAGAAGAGAGACATGGAGATTGGTGGTTGAGATATCAGAAACTTCTCAAAAATTTCCACTGATCTTCACAGCGCTATGGGGAGGGAAAGCAGTTTACAACAGTTACCAACTTACCACGTCGAGAGGTTTTAGAAATTATAGTAGGGAGCAATTTGTGGGGTGTACTTGGACATATTTCTCCTTACAGTTATTGTGGTTAAAGGACAATATAGGAAGATGAAAAGTTGACACAATGACAAAAAAGGAAGACAGCAAAGAATTCATTTTTGAGAAAATTAAAAAAAAGTACTAAAGGCAAAAAAAGGTATTATGTGTGAACCAATCAAAATGTCAACCTTGTCGTAGTAGTTACTCGACTTGTCTCGACGGAGGTTACCACTCCAAGATCGCAAGGTTGATTCCCTTGGTTGCGTTTGTCTTTGGTTTCACCTCACCTTACACAAATGCCTTAAAATGACTGTGGAATGCACTGCAGAGATTAGTACGTGTCTCCCCGTGTCCGACATGTCAATACGTCAACCTTTTAGGAGTGTCGGTGGTTCATAGGGTAAATGATTATTTCCCTAGGGGAAAAAAGAGCTTAAAACATGTCAAAGTTTACCTCACCTTTCCTTTTTAAAGTACAATTGCATAAACATGTGATTTCAAAATTTAGGCTAAAGATCCCAATATTGTTTTCTCATTTATGTTCGCATTTTGTTGTACCTTTTATGATTCTTTTCATGGTGTCATGATTTCTGTTCGCCGTGGTATGATTTCTTCTGTAGCAAACCATACCTGTGTTAGCCTTGTTATGCTTGCCTTTTTACCTTGTAACCTGTATGGATGGCATCTCCGGTTAAAATTGGTTTTTGGATGAAGCTATCTTTTGTTCCAATCAAATATGGAATATAATCGCTAAGGGTTTCAAGGCAATAATTAACTGTGTTAGATGCATGTCTATGTGATGATGGAACCCGTTGTTTGCTTTAAAAACTGGATCTTTTGAGTAGGCCTTCTGTAACTACTACATTTTGCATTTTGGTGTATGAATATTTTTTCCCATTTACAGAGATACTTAAATGCATCAGCTATTCAGATATTTGTTTTGTTTCAAATTGTTTAATAGTATTCAGCACTCCCAAAGACAATTTTCTGTCCATGGATGTTTACATATTTCATTTTGATTTTTTGGACAGGTCTACTATCTTGTATTTGTGCAATCCCCATTTGAATGGCTTCTTTGGATATGTCGCTTGATGACATGATAAAGAGCAGGCGCAATAGTGACAGAGGTAGAGGAACAGGTAGGGCACGGCGTGGCCGGGGGCCAGGAGGGTCATTCCGGGGTGGAAGAATGCCAATGGCACCTCGCAGAGGTCCACTAAGTGTGAATGCTCGGCCATCATCTCATGCCATTGCCAAGGCAAGCTCAACTCCATGGATGACTTATTCCTTTTGCTAGGGATTCTCATATTATATAGAAACCAAAAAAGAAGGATCAATTATAGCGCTTAAAAAAGCCGAACTTGAGGGGATCTTGGTGACATTGTTTGTGTTCATGGAGAAGCTCACTTTGGTGCTGCCGCTATGGCGCTGTCCTCTTACACTGTGCTTGTACCATGATAGCGCTAGGTTCTAATAGTGGGTTTTGCGATGGATCTCGTCTGTATATGCTTGGAAACTTCATTGGTGGCTCATTGAGTAGCAATATTTCTTGATAGCATTAATCACAAAGGAGCTTCAGTAATTGAGCTGATGAATTTGAGCTCTTACCAGTAGAACATTACCTAAGAATTAGAGGGGTTCAAATTTCTACACATTCTCTTAACCTTTTAATTTAGTCTGCGTTTCTTTAATCCATGATTACTGGTTTAGACCGGGAGTTTATGATGGGTCCTCTTGCTATATGTGGAATTTTCTGGGGACAAGATTCTCAGTGCCATCCTAGTTCAGGCGTTTTTGCCAAGGGGCTTCCTTCGCTGAACTTCAGAACTGGAGCTCTCACTTGTAGCATAGTGCCTATTGACAGTGGGTCAAATCCTCGACTTCCATCTCCAGTCTACATCATCTAGCTCAATGTTACCTTCACAGTAAATTACGTGGTGGTTTTGCATTTCAATTTCCTGGATTTTGCTGCTAGTGTCATTGGATATTCTTTTCTGACTGACTTACTCTTGAAGAGTGGTGAATTACTGTACTTTTATTATCCTCTCCTGACATTTCCTTATCCACATCTGGATTACTCTCTGTATGCTTGCATCAGTCATTTCGTAGAAGAAAAAGTTATCCATGGCAGCGTGATTTGTTTGAAGACAGCCTTAGAGCTGCAGGGTTAACTGGAGCAGAAAATGGCACAAAGTTATACGTTTCAAATTTGGACGTAGGAGTCACCAATGAAGATATAAGGGTACAACTTAATAATACATTTTTGCTTTTGTGGCATACTGGCATCCTTGTAATGGATTTCTCAAGTTCTTTTCGGAATCGCCTTGCGACTCAGGAACTTTTCTCTGACATGGGAGAGCTGAAACGATATGCAGTTCATTATGACAGGAATGGTCGCTCAAGTGTAAGTGTTCAGTTTTTGTTACAGACCCTTTCTATATTCTGTTCTAGTATCTTCTTTCGAAATCATATCTTATGATACTTTTTGGCAAATGTTAATGCCAAAACTGTTTTTGATTGTGCCAAAACTCCAATGCATAAAATACTTGTACTTATGTGCAATGTACATGTCTTTTATGCATTGGAGTTTTGGCACAATCAAAAATAGTTTTGGCATTAGCACTACCCTACTTTTTCCCCTTGTTTGGTCAAAATAACGTGTCTTCTCTCTCTTCTTTTATTTGAATGAGTTTTTTAGCTATTCAAGAGATGTATGTTACATATTGGTGAATGCTGAGGTATTATTCTGCTGTTGTGCCCCTTATTCTTCGCTGAGGATTTTTGTTTGAAAGAGCAAGTATGCTATATTATCTGATGCTAGGTTTCAGGAAAGGTGATATAATGGAGTTAAGGGCATCCACAATGAGCTCACTTAAAATAGCTCCTAAGTTGACTCCTAAAGTGTCCACATAAGCAAAATTGGGGTCTTGCTAAATTTAGAGAGCATATATACACTCAATGAGCTAGCTAAATTTAGAGAGCATATTAAACAAAATCATTTATCTTTTGAAAATTCCATATTAAAATAAAATTGAAAGGGCTTGGGTCCCACTTCGAGCTAGCTACAAGGCTACCTAAATTTAGATAATGGGTGAGGAGCCATGCTTAGGAGCCACCCTTGGGAGCTTGTATTGGGAGCCTATTGAAGACCACAATTGATCAAATGACTTGCTAAATTTTAGGAGCCTTACCTAGGAGCCATTTTGAGACTCCATTGTGGATGCCCTATGAAGGCATGTAGGCATTTGCTAGCGGGCCTTAGAAATGTTGGGGTTGAATTTTTTTTTGAGTCATACCACTTTAAACAATTAGAAAATGACTTCTTCAAATGTTGCCAAATCATGGGGACAATATGTATCTGTAGAAGCAGAATAACTTTTTTTCCACGCCATATCCCTACATGTTGCTTCTCCAATGTTACATGGAGTCATGGACCATAGAGGGTTACAGGTATGTGTTTGAGTGTTGGATTTCATCTAATTTAAATATCATGGAAACGGCTAGACTTCATGTTTCTCAAATACTTATACCACCTTTATAATGCAATGTTGTGTTTAAAACCTGAGAGAAATATCTTTTGTTTAAAACTAGAACCTTTGTGGTTACCTAGGATGTAAAGTCGACTATGTAGACATACCTATTGAGTACATGTTCACCTAGACTTCCTGTAAATTACTCTTGTCGTAGTCTTGATTCTCAAATGCTTATAATGGCTACTTCGCTAGGTTGAATGAGTCTTAGTTGCAGGAAACGCCTAGTTGGCTGACGAATCTGAGCAAGAAACGCGGTTCCGTGTTTCAGAGTAAGGAAACGCGAGTAAACACCTAGTTGGCTGACGAATCTGGGCAAGAAATGCGGTTCCGTGTTTGAGAGGAAGGAAACGCGTTCCACTCTAGACCGAAATGCGTCTCTAACCTAGATGGGGACGACGACGATGAAACAGAAGAACGGGGAGAGAGAGAGAGAGAGAGAGAGAGAGAGAGAGAGAGAGAGAGAGAGAGAGAGAGATCTGGTTTTGTCTTCAGAACCAGGAGGGAGAAGAAGATGTCAGTCGTGGCTGGCTGCTGCTTTCTTTTCTTTTCTTTTTTGGTTTTAGTTCTGGGCTTTAGGGTTTTACTTTTAAACTCTTTTGGGCTGTGGGCTTGTAAATGTGAAGTTAGGCTTGTAATGTTTTAATGGGTTTATTTATTTTCTTTTAACTACTAATGGGCTTGTTTATTTGGGGTACTATTGTGGGGTACTGTAAAACGCTGTTAAAAAAAAATGGAGTACTGTAAAACAACTCTTTATATGCTTCAAAAATAAGTTTCATGCGCTTTTATTATCTTTCATGACGAAAACAAAAACAAAAACATACACGCTCCCCACGGTGCTCCCACACTTCTATGATCATCCGCTCCCCCGCTCCCGCTCCCGTTCTGTGCAACTAAGGAATGAGTTCATGTGACATATGACATTAGTCCCGTCTAGTTAATGTCTTTTGTTTTCATGTTTTTGTTCTTATTGTTTGTAAGCTGTAAAGATGCTTCCTTTGATTACTAAAAAGATTTTTAGAGAATTTTTCTCTCCTTTTCTGAAATGCTAAATTTAACAAAGTAAAATCTTCTTTGCAATTCCTTATATGTCCAGGTTTTCTCATATTCCAATTTTGAAGAGATGCGTTTTCTATTTTATGTTGTTGCTTAGTGCCTGTGTGACCCCGTAAGCTTTGCATCTCACAGATGGCCCTTGTCTAGTTTGTGCTTTTTAAACCTCTGTATATCCTGGTATACTGAACCTCAGCTCTGAGGCTGTGGCTGTAGGTATAAACTCAGTTTTCGCTGTTCAATTAGTACATTTTAGTCTGTGATCCATAAAATTTTGGATTGCTTCTACGCACTTGAAGTGTAAATCCAATACCGGTGTTTGCCCTTTTGGTAACATGCCATCTAAACTTCTGTCTGCTAGCAGTGGCATGCCATCTAAGCGTGTTTATTTAGCGTTATGCACATGCCAAAGCATTGTTCACGAAGACAATGTAGATCTAATTGTCTTGCTTTCATCCTGTTAGAGTATATTTGGTTTGTTTGCCGGCACCTACATTACGTGGACTTATCTAAATTTTGATGGAGTACCTATTCAACACTCGATACTTAAATGAGATGTGTCTGATGTACTCCCAACAAAAGTGTAGAAGTAAGTGAGTTTACTGCATAACCGTGACAATGACTGCATGAGTCCATGTAGCATAGGGGGGTGACACATGCTTCTGTGGTTTGCTGTTTTGTATAGTAAAATAGGTGGTCTGTTATGTGGTTCTTTTCTCTGTTATGTGGTTATTTTCTCGTTTTCTCATATCCTCTATGAGTTGCAGACTTGCAGCCACACGGTCATTGTGGTTCTTTTACCATTCTATAGTGACGGGGTTCTTTTGCGATTCTAGTGTGATCGGTTGCTTCTATGACCAATTGACCCCTTTTAGTCTTACTTATTCTACTTGTATACAGGGTTCAGCAGAAGTAGTATTTTCCCGAAGAACTGATGCATTTCAAGCTCTTAAGCGATACAACAATGTACAATTGGATGGAAGACCTATGAAGATTGAAATAATAGGCACCAACTCGGAAATTCCTGCTTCAGCTCGTGTAAATGTTGTTGGAGGTGCTAACGGGAGGAGGACAGTCGTTATGGCGTATGTACTATTTTCTTACTTGTACATTTCTTGCGTTTTCTTGCCAAATGTTTATTTTGGTCTTAAGTTTCCTGTTTTCATCAACCGGCTTAGACTTTACGTTGATAAAATGTAAATACAACTCAAGAAATGGCTTGTCCCTTCCCGTTTTGAATAGGTTATTATCCTGCTGATCGAATATTCATGCTGTGGCTTATCTGCAACTGGTCATGTCCTACTGCTCTTGAACTTTTTTAGTTGCAATTGGCGTACTGCTGAGATTGTTTCTTATGTCATCACTCTAAGTATGTAGATCATAGACGTTTACCATGCTGCTATGTTATTTAATATCAGATTTATCCCCTTCAGTTGTCTAAAGTTATGTATTTTGGGGACTTCAGTATGAACTTGATGTTTTAACTTCTAGACTTTGTTGCTATGAAATGTTAGGGTTCTATTGGCAGGTGTGGTACATACTATTTCATTAGGCTTCCCCCTGGAGATCTGTACTGTTTAACAGTCATTTCTTCCAGTGAACTTATTGGATATGTGTAGTTATTGGTATAATTCCTTTTGTTGTTCCTATATGGAGATTGTGTTTCCGTCAAGATTTTATTCCTTAGTACTTGTGTGTTCCTAACTTTCCATGAGAGAAAAGAATCATTCAAAATTCTTCCTTATTTTGTTTCCTAAAGGTGCAAAATTTATGTTTGTTGGTCCTATGATCAATTATGTAGTGGCGGTGACAGAGTTTCATACCTTAGTTTGCCAAGTTTTACAACAGTTGCTTGTGTATAGGAAAGTAGAATAAAAGCTTTGCCTTACTAGTATAGTCGGTTGTTAATGTCTCGTACCATTTTTACATAAATTTATTGCCATTGCTGTTCCTCTATTGAAACTTTGAGGTCTTGCAGGGCAAGAGGTCGTGGTAGAGGCACTGCTGCTGTTAACCGTGGTTCGGGGTAAGGCTTCTGTCCATTTTGTTTTTTTGTTCTTTGCCACCTTCTTGAACCCAGATAAACTGGTTTGTAAATGCTGTGTCACTCATTTTCTGCCCATTATTCCAAAACTTCACTGGAATTGTAAGTGCTTCTAATATGTTTTGTACTGATTTAATGAAAAAATTGCATGCTCAAACTTGCCTTTACTTCATCTAGCGTATCTTGTTTCTAAAGCTTGCTCATTGTTGTTTTGCTCAATTTGAAGCTGATTCAGGGTCCCGTACTTTATTTTTTAGATGCATATTTCTGTTCTGGATGCATCCTATGCTTTGTTAACTTAATGGTTTGGAATTTCGAGCTCAAATTCTGTTGAATTTTTTCCGGTTGGCTAGCAGTAAAAGATGTCAGCAAGTTTTATGTCCGATTAGTACAACAAATGTTCAATGCTTCCCCATAAGCTCAAACCTCAAATCTATCCTAGAAACCTAGGTGTGCAACGCCTTGAGCTATTTAAGTTGCTTAATTTCCCTTGATTAGTCTTGCCTTTGTAGGAAAAGCATAGGAAAAAAGCGTTCAGAGGAGGGGCGCTGGGCAGGGGCGACTACCCACCCTAAGTTTAAATTCTGTAAATTATTTGGGTTTGCCCAGTACTTTAACATGCTTGTTTCAAATCATTATGCATTGACATTCTCCTATAGGTTGACGTTTTGTGTCCGTACTTGCACCAACTGGTAATGATTTACAACTAAATCGTATGCACTTTAAGTTTCACGTTGCCGTTTCTTTTTTGCAGTCAGAGAGGCCGTGGTGGACCTAGGAATGTAGGTACACGTGGTCGTGGTGGGCGAGGAGGAGGCCGTGGTCGCGGGAGGAAGAAAGCTGTTGAAAAGTCAGCCGACGAACTTGACAAGGAACTGGACAATTATCATGCGATGCAAACCTGATTAGCATTTCTACAAGTCTGCCTGAAGGCTTGGCTAATGTTTGGTTGAATGGGTAGCCTTGCAAAAATGTTAAGATGTACGATTGTAGTGGTTTGTTTTCTTGGATAGTTGATGGGATGCTTTGTGTTTTTCGACTGATCTTCAATGTTGGTTTGGTAAATGAGAGTTATGTGGCATTTTAAGTTCTTTTTTCTAGTTTGTTGGAGTGTACAGGCCAGATTAACAGATTACATCTATCGTTTGTCATGGATTCAACATAAAAGTGGTGTTATGCACGAAAGTGTTTTTAGTGTTTTTTTTTTTTATCAAAAAGTGGGTTAATTTTTATTTTTTGGATCAAATTTTTTTGAGTGTTTGATTGTAGAAGAATTGAAAAATATTTCAAATTACCATTCTAGCCTTTTGAAGTTATGGCCTACCCATCCTACAACGACAACGAAAACACCGCCTGACACCTGTGGCTGTGAAGGTGCCGCTATATCATTTTTGTAGAGTGGCTATAACATTTTTGTTACCAAGAAGTCCAGTCCCTTCACCAATACTGTATGGTGCCCCCATAATACTTCGTTACATCCCTCATCCTTGTAAAATCTAAACTATCGGAATCCAAATAACCAATTTAAATTTTCCAGTTGGCATTTAACGTTCTAATTCCCGGAAAATCAGTGTTGTTGGCGCAAGGTTTTACATAATCTAGGGTTGGCATGGTTCTCTTATGTCTATCATAGTATCCGTTTCTAAGGATTAAGCAAAATTGGATGGAGTGTGCCCCCACGTGCCTTCATGTAAGAGACCTTACCTGGCAACAAACTATCTCGAACCCCAGTGTAGCACACCATCTTAGCTACAAGAGGGCAACAGCGAGGTCAGGCTACGATGCCATGTTACACTCCCATCCCATGCGGACCATGACGATGACAACATATTGCCTTCGTCATAGGTGCATTCACGTTACCAAACAATGAAAAAAGCAGCTCGTATGTCATGATATCTGGTTGAAGTTTCATTTTAACAAATGTATGAACAACACGTTCAGGCTGATCCTACAAGATAACAACATGATTAATCACTAGGGACCATTACCCAATTGACTTCTATTAGAAAAACCATTTTCTAATTCATGTAAGATGGAACTCCACCATTTTTCTTTTACTCGGGAGCTATTCTCTTTCTTGGTTTCTTAAGTACAAAACGAAAAGGAAGTGGCAGCTGTTCTAATACACAAAAAGGGTGGTTAGAAGATTGGAGTTCTTTGAAGAAAACCACCACCTGCTTGATGCTTCAATAAAGAACAAGGCCTGACTTTTGAAAATTGTTTACCTACCAACCACGGTATTTTTGGCTAGTCAAAGTGGGCTGCAGTGGGCACCCCATATTATTTCATTTCTAGCCATATGTACCACATATTGGAGGGGTAGAGACAATAACAACTCATTAGAATGTGACACGCTTCAAGAAAAGCATTATAAGAATGCACAGAACGACTATCGAAAATTTGATCCAGCAGAGCCTCAGCTAAATCCAGTTCCAACTTCCAACCCCCTTTGCTGCAACCTACTGCAATGGTTGCAAGAGTAGAATCATGTGGCTTTAAGTTCATGCATTGCATTGACTGTAGAGAGAGGAAGGGTGAAATTGAATAAATCAGAAAATGTTTGCTAACTCAAACGCAATACAATTTTATCACCGAACTATGCAAACCACAGCTGTTATGGACCAGTATATCTTGTAACTTCAATGCCATCATGGAAACCTCTTTTGGAAACAACTGCTCTTATGAATCCATCATGTGTTCCGCATGATGGTTCCAAAGCCAAATTCTTTAACGAACTGACCGTATTCAACAAATTGACAGGATAATGGGTGGCATTCCTCAACTATACCACGTCAATGAAGAGGAAACGGAGTTGTAATACCTGCCACATACATGCACTCATTGATAAGAAAATCCTCAAGTTCGCATGCACTTGTAACATCCAACTCCTGCATCAGTATATCATACGGAAAAACCTAGGAAAAGGACAAACAAACAGAGTCTGAGAATGTCCAGCAAATGGCAAAAGTGCCAATATTGTATGACCAACACTTAAGACATCTGAAAGATGATAATAAATACCTTGCTTATCTCAGAGCTAATGTGAGCATGGTAAGTTGCTTTATCTTGAGAATTTGATTAGGAACCGAGGAAGACGGCCAGCATTACTTTAAAAAATCAAGAACAATTTCTTATCAAAGTTTAGAAGAATGGTTTGGTGGAATTAGAAGAATGTGTGGGTCAAATTTCTTTCGAGATTTTGTTCCCACTCATGGGCGGAGGGAGTAAGGTACAAGAGGGGTCAAGTGACCCCTCACTTTAATTTCTCACATTGATTTTTGATACTTTGGAGCTAAATTTTGCAATTTTGATCCCTGGGAAAGCGTAGGAAAGTCGGGAGGAGGTGGGACGTGACTTGGCAGGGAATTCAAGTCAATAGGAAGGACGGGCTCTTCCCCAAAAATGACTTAGGGAAGTTAGGAGAGTAAAACAATTGTGCATATATGATGGAAAATATTTTTTGCCCTTTTTGTTCGACCAAACAAGAGAAAATGGGTAAAACATTTTATGCCGAGCCTTAATACCATACCATCTAGAGGACTCCCCTCTATGTTTCATTTTTTTTGATTTATCATCCCTATATGTTTCATTTAATCTGTTCACATTATATACACTATACATCTCCAAATAGGAATACCAGCAATGCATATAAGGTATATAGAAAACCACCTCCCAACAAAGAGGCACGGGAAGCACCTCACACATTCTTCAAGCTCCCCACCTCTCCAATGGCTAGGCCTTGATTGAAGCCATGCAAATAAAGCCACTAAAAGATTACACCCACTAAAATTCATGGCGTGACCCAATCCGCCCCCAGGACAATGGAAAATATCAATCTAATCCCGAATTTTTTTTCATCAAACTCCTGTAACACCTAAATTAAATGAACTAAACAATTTCCCATATCAAACTCCTTTCACAGAGCATAGTGCCAAGAAAGACAAGGAGCACACGATTAAGAATCAGCTCCTCCTTGGCTCCCCCATTCCCCTATTGGAGTGTGCTACAAAAAGTCAATTCTTCAAATTGTTATATGAGATGCTTTTGTTTAAGTTTGACAAATATGCTAAAAAAATCCCCGGACAACGAATAATTACATGGAGGAGCTTTACCCCATTTCACATATTGTGGCCTGGAACCATACCCATCCCAGTTGTTAGTCAAGGAGAATATCAGCCTCATCTTGTAGTTCTTAGCTTCACTGAGTCCAAGGCCTGGCCGGAATTCACCGAAAAGGAATTAGGATACACATTGCTGGGTAAATGCCTAATACATAGTTACATTTTACTACCATCATTGTTCGTGTAGTTTTGAACAAAATAATCGTCAAGAAAGCAAAATGCTAAGGCTGACTGAGAAGCATATTCCAAGATTTTGGATTAAAACCTCTAAACCGAAGTGCCAAAACTTCTACAAGAAAAAAACAATTTGCTTTTGAAGCAAATCCAGCAACTTTCTTCCGTTGGAAAAATAAAAAATACTAACTTGTGGAGGGTGAATCAGAAATTGTGAAGAGCAGCAGGCCAAAAAAAGCATTTTCACCTTCACCCGCTCTCACTCCGACCAAAGAAAGCAAACAACAATAGCTATCGGAATATGCAGGTAAGCATAAATTGTGTACTCCAAGTAAGCAAATACCTCAATCAAGATTATTCAGTAAAAGATTAATGGGTTGAGTTCATACCAAAATCATCAACATAAGCCACCGGTTGAGACTGTAAAACATTGAGAATTTGAGATCAAGCGAGCTTCGAATGAGCGGCAGTCGATCGTCGTTTCCATTGACGGAGCCGCTAAGTTGCCGGAGATTATTCTGATCGGACGGGGAAGGAGGAGTACAGGGTAAAAGCGAGAGCGAGGGCGAGAGCGAGAGCTTCACCGTCGGTTCTAACAAGGCGTAGGCGTTGAAATGGGTTATTAAGGTTTTGATTCAGTATAGCCACACCCATTTTAATAAACACAAATTCATTCAGATCAATAACTAATCTATATCCAATTAATATGAAATTAAAACCTGAATTGTATTTTCTTTCGTTCTACAATATGAATGTTTTCGATCATTCAAATATGATTGAGGTAGGTAGAACGTGTCCTTAAAGTCTTCTAAGAGTTCTTAGAACTAAATTGATGCGGAAGATGACTCGATTCCATATATCCAAACCAATTTTAAGAAACAAAAATACGTATAAATTTTTATGTTTTCAATTTTATTTTTCTTGAATCATATGTGTTATAATACTTTCTACAAGCTTAATGTTTCGGATCATTAAAATATAGTTGACATTGGTCGAAATTTTCCTTTCAATACCCAAGATTTCGTAGAACTGGAATGTTGTCTCCAAACGACGGCGTTTTAAGGTCATGACATAGGTTGAACTTATGTCATGACGTGGAAATTAATTTCTTAATACATAAAAACTCCTCCTTTAATTGTTTTTCTTTTCCGATCAGCGACCCTCTCTCTCTCTCCGTTCCCCCTTTCTTTGCTCGCTCGACCTCGCCGGATCCCATCGCCGGCGCTGCTTCTCTCTCCTCAAATTGACTCTCCCCTCTACAGGTATGCTTCTCTCTCTCTGGTAGAGATTTTAGTATCCAGCGAATTCTTTTTCTTTTTTTTCTCTTTCTTTCTTTCTTTCGTGGAGTGTGTTTCCTGTTTTCTGTAGAGCTAGGACAGCTGATTAAATGTTCTGTACTGGGAATTTTACACAAGACCTATCACGCTGTGAAACCAAGCTATACAGAACTGAGTAGCAAGTTTGAGTAAATGCAACTTGAGGAATTTCTTTTGACAAAATAACGTGGAATGATGCCTACTAATTCGGCCCTTCAGGTTTTTAAATTTTAAGATATCTTAATTTAAATCTACCAGTTACTCTGATCACATGACAGATGGGAATGAAGACGTTTCTGTATTGGAAGATACTCATTTACTCACCTCAAGCAAAAAGAAAACCAAGGACTCTCAAACAAGTTCCTCCTCGCCGTTGGTGCTATTCTCATCAAACTTAATACAAACAACCCTTCTCTTATGTCTGGTCTACTTTGGAAATACATTTTCATATTATGGCATTGTACTGCTGACTTCTGAGCTTAGCAGTGAACAAAGCAAATGTGGCTCAAGGGTAGTCCTTTCAGAGAATTCAGGATTCTAGCCTCTATATGAATGTATTCATCACCGGCTTGGCAGGTACTGCACCATTATATAGTCTTGAAACTGTATTTCCTTTTAGGAATTTGACGTACTAAACATATTCTTTACATAACATGACTTTCTGAATTTGTTTGCAGAATTTCCTGGTCTTGTTCTTTCTGCACTAATTGTGGACAAGCTGGGTCAGAAGTTCTCCATGGCAATTACGCTGCTGTTAGAACTGGGTGAGATTTTGACCACAGCATTGTTGTTTGGGGCTCGGATGTTCATTTCGCCAACGTTTATAGTAGCCTGCATCTACGCCCCAGAGGTACATTCCAAAAATATTTGGTTCTTAAAACACTTTTCTGTCAGTTCGATGCCTGGGTTGGACGAAGTTTTCCAATTGGCTTGTATACTAAAACTTGGTTCTTTGGAATTCTGATATGTACTTGCTGATATTTGGAGCCCACTACATCTTTTCAACTTTGAAAATATCACTACAAGTGTAAGAAACTCATTGTTTGCGACTCTTTTCCATTTGCCACTCTATCCTTGTAGGAAGTGGGTTACTGATTTCTGAATGATTTCATGTGGACATTTAATCTATAAATCGGTACATTTCAATTTCTGATAAGAGCATTTCTCGTTCCCAAAAAAAGAGAGAGCATTTCAACATCTTACAAGAGAATGAGACCATTTCTTATTTCAGTTCTTCTTTTCTCTTTTTTTTTTTTTTTTTTGTCAAAAGTACATTCGCCTCCTAAAGATAGAATCTTGTATCGGTCTTTGCATACAAATGATTCTCGTTTGCCGTTCTTTTCTATTCTTTTGGGACCATACAGAAGTCCAGGACAATGTTCCAACCACTGCATAATTTGGTAATAGCTAAAAACAGCAAATGTAGTTAAAGAAAAATACAGATAGGGAATTCAGTTTTGTGTTTCTCTTTCACTCAATTGAAAATATGCAAAATGGGGCTTCGCTCTGACCCTTGGTGTGTCTTCTATTTGCAGAAAAGTTTTCCCTAACAGCAGACAAATGCAAGAAGGTATCTTTATCAACAGTATAAATTGGTCTGAGAAATCCTGTTCGTCAATGCCGTTGTTCTATATTCAGGGTTGTACTGGTTCGTATTTTAATTAAAAAAGAAGGTTTACATCTCTGGGCTCCCGGAACCAAACTTCCATCTTTTATGCCCTTTAAAATTATCTTTCCGTTAATATACAGTCATTCTGGAATTCAAGAAAGTTTAGCACCCAGTTTATGTGTGGATCATCAGCCAAGCATCTGCATGTCGGAGATCCATGTGTTGTCTGTGCATTACATGCGATTTTCCGGGCTTTAAGTACAGGTGCAAATATGCAGGCAAAAGCTATTACTGATACGACTTAAGAATTGCTCTGAGCAACTTGTACCCTGAAAACAGTTTCTTTGAGAAATTAATTCTTCTATTTTGTTTCTCTTATCATCACATTTTCACTCCTTCCATAGTGACAAATTTATAGGTCACCTTCATTCGCGTGCAATTTACACCTTGGTTGGTTCTGTATTTTGCAGGCTTGTCAACTTGGGGTGGTCATTTTTGACAGTCTTCATGAATCAGGAACTTCTGGTTCAGGTGTTTCCACCAATGAATCATCAGATAGCAATCGGCTCTTGGAATGGCACTAGTCATGCTTGTATAGCACATCAAAACTTTGAAAAAGCCGCCATTGTGAAAATGATTTGCTCCTACTGTGTTCTGAATTCCAGAGAAACAAATTACACTACAGGCAAGTTTTCCTGTCTTCCCAGTTAAGAAAACATAGATGAGCCAATTTATGCCGGACACAGCAACTGTTTAGTTGATAAGTATTCCGGACTTGTAAAGTTCCTTCAAACATAGTCATTACCCATATCAGACAACTCTTAACTCCTTTTTATTTTACCAAAGTAGTTCTAGTTATGGAAAGAGCCTTCGCCTTACCTTCGCGTTGTCTGCTAATTTCAAGGACCAGTTGGGCATGGTCAACTTTTTATCCTAAGTTTCCAAAGAACATCTTTGTTACAGTCTTTTTCTTTTGCCAAACATACATTTGCCCTCTGAAGTTAAAATTTCGTTATTCTTTTGGAACCAAAAGTCCAGAAGAAAGTTCAGTCTGCTATATTATTTCTTATCTTATGTCCAAAAGCAACAAATGTAGTTAAACAAAAACAGAGAAGAAATTCAATGTGTGTTCCCTTCACTGAACCAAAATGTGCAAAATGAGGCCTTGTCTCTATTATTTTCAGACGAATATGCCTTAGCGATGGACCAATGCATGAAGAAGGCAATTGTTCCAGGATTGAAAACTGAAGTTGGTGAAGGCAATTGTTCTCTAAACCTGATTGTACTGGTTAGTGTCTTAATTCCAAAGAAAAGAAAAGAAGTTTACATTTGTTGGCTCATCGAACAAACTTCTGTCTTTTATGCCCTTTAATATTAACTTTCTGTTAACATATAGGCACTCTGGCATTCAAGGAAGTTTAGAGACCCGCTTATGTGTGGATCAACAGCCAAGCATCTGCATATCAGAGATCCATGTGTTGTCTGTGCATTACGCGAGATTTCCATGCTTTAAGTACACGTGCAAATATGCAGGAAAAAGCTATTTCTGGTGCCTCCTTAAGAATTGCTCTGAGCAAGTTGTACCCTGAAAACAATTTCTTTGAGGAAGTAAGTATGCTATTCTGTTTGTCTTCTCATCACATTTCATTCCTTCCAAAGTGACGAATTTATAGATCACCTTCATTCTCATGCAAAATTTACCACCGTAGTTGGTTTCATATTTTACAAGCTTCTAAAGTTTCGGCGGTCATTTTTGACATTCTTCATGAATCAAGAACTTCTGGTTCAGGTGTTTCTACCACTGAATCATCAGGAAGTAAATGCATAGGCTCTTGGAATGGTGCTAGTCATGCTTGTATAGCACATGAAAACTTTGAAAACGGCGAATTTGTAAAAATGACTTGCTCCAACTGCGGTATTGATTCCAGAAAAAGGAAATACACTACAGGCAAGTCTTCGATCTTCCCAACTAAGAAAACATTAATGAGCCAATATATGCCTGACCTATGTCACCCTAGTGAATTACATCTTGCAACTCATGCTCCAAAATATGGCACTCTGAAGTTCCAAAACAGTGAATTTAATGATCCAAAGCAATCCCAAAGTTCCTCCTTTAGAAATCAGTGAGGTTGGAGCTATAGCAAGACAAATTATCAGAAAAATAAGTCATCAGTCTTCTAGAATTGAGTTTTACATGAATAAGTGCACAGAGAGTACTCCATTTTATTGGAATATTATATCTTCAACTAAAAGTACTCTTATAGTGTAATCTATAGAAGCCTACTCTTACCTAAATTTTGGGCACGTGGCGTATCATGCTCCCTTACCCGTTCAGACAACTCTAAACTTTCTTTCATTTTACCGAAGTAGTTCTAGTATGGCAAGAGCCTTCAGGTCATTTTACCGAAGTAGTTCTAGTATGGCAAGAGCCTTCACCTAAAGGTTTGGGTTGTCTACTATTTCCAGACGCATTACAAGAGCAGAAGAATTCTCCCTTCCCAACTAGTGTCAAAAACATTCATGGATCAGATACATTTGGTCCAGGACTGAAAAATGATGATGGTGAATTTATTTGTTCTCTTGACGTTATTGTAAAGGTTATTATTTAAAATCAAACAAAAAGGGTTCCATGTCTAGGCTCCCGGACAAATTTCCATTTTCCTATTTCTGTTGCATGTAATATACTAATGTGTAGTCTCTGTGAATTGAAAGTCTCTCTGGAATGTAAGGAAGTTTAGGGAGAAATTTTTTGGTAGACCTCCACCAGGACATCTGCATATCGGAGATCCGTGTGGTATGTGTGCATTAGAAGAGATGTTCAACGTCCTTAATGTGGCATCTGCAAATGGGCAAATAGATGCTGCTTTTACGTCCTTAACAGGCACTATGTTTCACTTAAGTAAATTTTTTTGATGCACTTCCAATTTTTTCGGTTATAGTGGAAAACTTCCATATTGTGAACCTATAACAGCTTGCATACCCGATACATCTCATTGATCGTTTTTTGCTAGCTCAGGTTCCGAATGCAGCTAGCCCATTTGTTATTATGGATCATTTTGTTCCCTCCCAATTCACAATTTTACGAAAACCACACAACTCCATTACTTTGTCAGAAAATTTACATTAAAAAAATACAACAATAATGTAGAAGTGATATTTTCTTACATGGGATTAAACAAAATCCCAATGGTGGAGAATTAAAAAAATGAGAGAGCTAACACAGTTTTTTTTTTTTTTTCACACAAATCATAATTAATACCTGAAGCAAACGTTTTTATTTTCTTCAAAGCAAGCTCCTACAATTACTCTATATCTTTTTACATTTATCTTTGTATCATTTTAGTTTGAATTATTGTATCTTATAATTTTTTAAAAATAACTCTCCAAGATGTAAGGGGCCAATATTAAGAGAATTTGCTTCAGACACCTAAATATTAAGGTCGGCACTACCGGTTACAGTTGTTTCGCATGGAGAAGAGTTTTTCTAAGTTCAAGTCAATAAAAACTTACTTTTTTAGTATCGTGTCATAAGAGAGACTGAGTGGATTGGTTATGATTTCAATTGAAAATGAGTTCTTGGAAAAGTTAGTATAGTGACTCAATTAAAGGATTTGCTTTTAAAAATGTAATGAGAAGTTTTCTTTGAATCGGATCGTGCTAATCATAAAATACTATATATGGGGCCAAATTTTGATTGTGATTTTTTTTTTTTTTTATGTTGTTCAAACTCAAAGTATAATTTGTAACCTTGATTTATTATTATTTTTTTTTGTGAAGTGTATGTCATTTTATTTTTTAACTTAATAATAAGTGGGTAACCAAGATTAAAGTCGAACTTGGGCAACTTAAATGCCAGGGCCGGCCCTGCCTCTCAACCTCCATAGATTTTGTCAATGGCTGCGGCCGATTGGGTTTTTTTTTGTTTATGTAGAATTATTTGACCTTGTTCGTTTTGGGTTTCAAGATCAGTTTTCTCCTTTATTCATCAATCATTACTCACATTGCTTTCCAATCATTACCCTTATTTTTAATTATTATTTTCATTTCTCTATCTATCTCTCTCTAATCATCACCCCCTATTTATAATTATTACCCGTCATTTATCTCTCCAATCATTACCCAAAAACCAAACCCTAAAACCAAACCAAACAATCTTTGTTTCTATTTGCATACACTAACTGAACTTCAGGGATGGAACTATTAAGGAGTGCCGGCCACCCCGGGTCCCAACCTAACCATCAAAAAAATACAAGACATACTAGCAAACAAATACTAACAAAAGACAATATTTGCGAATCAAGCTTGATATGAAAATTACAAATGTAGAAAATATTTGAACTACACTCTTATCTAGAAACTAGAATAAAAAAACATAATCACGGTACTGGTATAATTATAAACTTAGCAAAAAACTGAATTTTTCTAGCTAAGTATTCACTATAACAATGTCATTATAATTTTATGAGACAGCAAAATCAAGAAGGGCTTTTAACGGGCCGGTACCAAAAAATTGGCAGACTTCCCACCGACCCCTCTCAAAAATGCAAAATGCACAGCTGAGGTAAATTCAATTTGCCCGACATCTCTCTCGCTCTCTCTCTCTCTCTCTCCCTAAACCATATGAAAAGTGCTTAAATTCTAGGGTACCCTATGAAAGTGCATAAACCTAAATCATATGGTACCCTATGAAAGTGTCTAAAACTGTACGGTACACTATGAAAGTGCCTAAACCATTAAAATCCTATTATAGGAAAGTGTACCCTAAACCTAAACTCTAAGGTACCCTATGAAAGTGTCTAAACCTAAACCCCATGATACCCTATGAAAGTGCCTAAAACCCTAGGGTACCCTATGAAAGTGTCTAAACCACTAAAACTCTATAATAGCAAAGTTCACCCTAAATCTAAACCCTAAGGTATACCTTATGAAAGTGTCTAAAATCTTAGGGTAACCTATGAAAGTGTCTAAACCACTAAAACCCTATAATAGGAAAGTGCACCATAAACCTAAATCCAAAAAAGAGTGATTTACCTTAGTGGTAATTAAAAAAAGTAACTTACCTTAGTGGTAATTAGATATCTCTTTTCCTAGACGGTAAAAATCTCAATCAAGAATTCGGAGGCCCAAGGTGATGGTGAAGCAATGAAAACGGTTCGATTCGGTCCGGATTTGGACGATTTGTTGGGCCATTGCTGATCCAAGTACCAGCAAGCAAGGGATCAAATCTGCATCATGCTTGTTGTCAATGGTAGCCGATAGCCCCCTCTCACTTACAAATCTGCAAATGCAAGTCATACCATTCATATCTGCAACTTTAAGAAAGCAATAGAACAATTTCAACAAAAGTTCAGCCTTCAAATTAAAAATTGCAAGACTCGCCTCATCGGTAGAAACACATGTAGGCCCTTTCGAGACGAAGATCATGAATTTCAAAAATACCAATTTGAGGCTATTTCCCCAACAAAATGAACGAAAGACAATCAGAAACTATAGCAAGACCCAGACGATCCTCTCAAAACACAAACTTAGAACCTTTAGCATAGTATTGCTGCAACAAGACTTTTTGTTTAAAACCAGTAAAGAAGAATTCAATAAAGGGGAAAAGAAAGTACAAGAAACAGAAGGGCTAAGGAAAGAAGGAAATTAGAATCACATTCCAACTATGTTGGCACCCAATCCTAAAATTTCAACCAAAAGTGTTGGCAAGGAGCCAAAACACAGTTTTGTTTACAGCAGAGCCACCCAACTAAACAAAAGTTAACCTAAATAAAATACATGCAATTCTCCTCATTTGGCTAAAAAGCAAAAACTGGTTTTTTGGTTTTGTCTTTATTCAATTTTTTTTTACATTTGTTAGTTTTGCATCAAGTTTTCGTGGGTTCTTGACTTATCTCGTCGAGACGAATCCAAAAAGAATAAAATTATGGTCGAAACTATTTTTTTTTTTTTAATAAAGCCAAAATTAATCCAATAATCATGTAATCAGCATGTAACCAACAGTATCACCATATATAATCAGCATGTTTTGAGAATGCCTAGTGGACACGGCCAGGGATGGAGCTCAAGAGGGGGGAGAGGTGGAACGCGCCACCCCCGGCTCTTGAAAAGTTCAAAAAAAAAAATTAGCGATTCTACGCGTTATTATGTATATTATGTTTGTCAAGTATTAGCAAGATTGATACTGTAGCTCAGTGGTTGAAAAAGTCTTGCTCTACGTAAGAGGTCGTGGGTTCCAGTTCCAACCCCACTTCTGGCGTTTCTTTTTATTTCTCTCTCTCATTTCTCTCTTTCTTTTTCTTTCTCTCTTTAACATTGTCTTTCTCGCTGCACCTCAACTCTTAAGTAGTATGTCCAACTCTATAGTTGATTTAAGGTGGTCCACTACCAAAAAATCTCTAATTTTCAAAGTGAACATTGGTAGTTCCATACGAAAAGACGTGTGATTTTCGGACAAAAAAATAAAAAAAATATGTGTATGATTTTTCGAGTTTCTTTTTATCGAATTAACTATCTCGATTAGCTCTTTAATTTGGTGCGAAAAATTCAAAAACCTATGAACAGAGGTACTTTATTTTTATCGGAAAACTGCATGTCTTTTTGTAAGGGGCTATCATTTGGGAAGGAGGGAGTTAACTATACCAGTAAACTTTCGTTCGAGGGCGCCACCCCCATATGTAATTCCGGGCTCCGTCCCTGGACACGGCTCCTGCGTCAACATGATTTAAGAACTTCACTTGACCAATGCTTCAAGAACTTGGATTATGGATAAGATTTTGGAGGATTTGAAGTATAGATAATGGTGTTAGGACCAGGATTTTGGAATTTTCAAGGCTAATGTTTATTTCTTCTTGGTTCCTTTGTTGTGTGTTGATACGGGAGGGTTCCCCTCCTATTTATAGTCAAGGGAGAAGCTTCTACTAGGAATTCCAAACTAAAATTCGTTGGGAGGCTCATAAAATGCCCATAAATAGCCCAAGATGAATCTGTAACTTCAGCATTGCAGCCACAAGCTTCGATATTGTGGCTGTGAGGTTTGACAAGGTGGCCGCAGACTTATACACGGTAACCGCAGACATAGGCATTCTGGCTGCAAGGTGCCAACTCACCTAGTGTGGCCGCAAACTTAGACAGCTTAGACGCAAACTCAGCTACTGCGGTTGCAATCTTTCCAGTGTTGGAGGTGTAAGTTTTAAGATTTCTATGTGGCCTTTGCATAGTTAGTTTAGATGTAGTTTACTTGATAAAAAACAAATAGATGTGCGTTTGAACGAAGAAAGAGAACCTGCAGGGCTTCCAACACTGAGTGGTCTAATGGAAAATTATAATGAGGAAAAAAGTTTCATGGAAGATTATGAGAATTTGAGTAGTGATGTAGAAAAAATCATAGTCGTCTACCCAAAACTGAAAGGTTTATATAATGCGATTGGGCAGACCTTTCAATTTTGAAAGGGTTATAGTGGTTGCATCCAATACTTCGCTTCATAGTCTTAAGCTTTGGGAAAAATTACAGCAAACATTTAAAGAGTATTCATTTCGCCCAACAACAAAGAACGGGTTCTAGTGATGGGGTTCTATTACTTAGCTTCATAATCACAACATTTGGGGAATTACAGAAGCAATTAAGATGATTTGATACTTAAGAACATTTAGGATATATATAATTCATATCCATTTGAGACCATCACATTTTGATCGAGTGCAATTTGTTTACGATCAATGACATATAACACTAGCCAGAATAACATCTATCCTAGAAGATGCTTTACTAAACGCTGAAGAATGCTGTTAAAGTGGCTGAGAAAATGCCACAAGCATGAATTAAGAGGCACCAACGATACACAAAACTGCAGTTCTTAAGGCATCAGGATCCTAAATAGGGTTCACTCAAAATACTTTGTCGGCACATATAATCATTCACTGTAACATGTAGTTCAGCCAATATTCAAGAATAGGAAACGATAAACATGTGGGAAGAAGTTACCTGCGTGACTAACCACAAGAGAAGCAGATCTCATGTTGTCTCCAATGCTGGATGAGAAAGTGAAGTAGTCAACTTGCAGGGACCGTATTCTCCTCTGGGCTACATTGAAAACAATAAACTCAGAAGGAATTTGATGTGACGATAAAAAGGAGAAGAGAAGTAATGTCTGAAATAGTGGCTTCCAAGTAAACAGAAGCAGCCCAGGGAAAGAAGAGGTAAAGAAAGCAAACTGAAGAACATTCTGCAAGAAAATGACATGTTCCTGCATCACTAGTATATCAGAACATGATTTTAAGTTAAAACGCATTTGCCAAGCACCAAAATGAATATTGAGGAGAAAAATACTGAACTAAAGCATATACACATACAAGTCAAGAACTAACAAATATACATACAGACACAAACATCCGGCGCGGATAAAAGTTTCCCGTTAGAACCTCGTTTATCAATTTCAGATAAACACAGCATCCTGATCTTCAAATAAAACGGCCTGAAATATAGCTATGAAAATTTACTTTGAGACATTTTACGGGGTTCGAAATTAATAATGTTCATTCTGATGCTTTTGTGCAGTACTAAACATTTTTTTTTTTTGGTAATCAAACCGTATATTAAAGAAAACTCAAAAAAGAGGAGGACCTCAAGAGTTACAAATCACTTAGGCATAAGCCTTAACAACAAAATCTAGATTAGCTAGAAACTAGCTAGAAAGCACATGGAGGAATGTGCCAATTTTGGCAAAGTAAAGAAGACAAGGAAGTAAGCCTAACATTCCTGCAGAGAGAAGCCTTGATCCTAACTTCATACTTGATCTGACCAACAACAGCGAGAGGAAGCTTCCGGATGCCTCTGAAAATTCTGTAATTCCTTTCTTGCCACAGAAAATAAATTGTAGCAGAAAAAGCAAGCATAGGAAAACCTTTCCCTTTGAAATTAGAAAAGAACCAGTCCACTTTGCGAGACCAAAGGGAAGGGCCTTTTGAGTAGTAATGGAAACCCAGACTTGCTTGGAAAAGGGACACTTAAAGAAGATGTGATCCAGGGTTTCAGAAGACTGATCACAAAGAGAGCAGGTAGAGCTAGCAACAACACCCCAGTCGTAGAGCTTATCTTTGGTTCTTAAAACTCCTCGAACAGCCAGCCATAGGATAAAACTATGTCTAGGGATGTTGTGTGAGAACCAAACCACTTTTTGCCAGGTGACAAGAGGATAGTGAGATCGAAAGGCATTCCAAACATGAGACGCCTGATATTTCGAGGAAGGGGAACCCTCCCAAATGACCGAGTCAAGAGCATTGGGGTTGGGAAGGAAAACAGGAGCAGGAAGAGAAAGAAATGGCCAAGTCCAAACATCGTTGTAGATAATACAAGAGACTCTAGCTTCCAAGGGAATACCGGAGACAAGCTGAAAATTATGACCATAATGCTCAAGGAGAATCCAAGCTGGGTGCCAATTATCATGCCGGAAATATGTAGAAGAAGACTCATTACCGATGATATATTTGATAAAAGGCCTCACCTTTGGCCTAAGTTGCAGTAACTTCCTCCATGTCCATGAGCAAGAAGAAGGGATTTTCATAGTCCAAACGCATTGGCTCTTAAGGATATATTTATGACTCCATTTAACCCATAAAGTATTTTGATTAGAGCAAATGGCCCAAAGATGCTTTGCCATGGCAGCATTGTTCCAATCCAAGACCCTCCTTATGCCAAGGCCACCCTCGTTTTTTGGACAACAAACAGCCTCCCAATCAACATTATTAGAATGGCTATACTTTGTAGATCCAGACCAAAGGAAATTCCTCAAAAGGAGCTCAATGTGCTTCCCAACTGCCTTGGGAAGAATAAAATGCATAGACCAAAAAACTTGCAAGCTAAAAAGGACAGAAGAGATGAGCTGAAGTCTACCAGCATAAGATAAAGACCTATTAGCCCAATGACCTATCCTGGCAGATATTTTATCAAGGAGAGGTAGGCAATCTGCTGCAGAAAGCTTGGAAGAAACGAGAGGGACACCCAAGTATCTGACAGGAAATGAACCAGATTGGAAGCCCATTAAGTAACAAAGTCTAGATTTTCAGTCTCTGAAACCCCAGCAATAAACACCCTGCTCTTGTTACTATTAGGTTGCAACCCAGAGAACTTATAAAACTCCAGAAGAGCCCTATGCAGCAGCTGAAACGATGGGTCATTTGGGTAGCATAAAATGAACAGGTCATCAGCAAAACAAATATGGCTAATGCCTAAATCCTGGCATTTAGAATGATAGGTATAGCCCCCAGAAGAGATAAGCTGCTGAAGAATCCTAGAAAAGAATTCCATTACCAATATAAAAAGGTAAGGAGAGAGAGGGTCCCCTTGCCTGAGACCTTTAGCACCAGGAAAAAACCCCTCAAGAGCACCATTGATTGAGATGGAAAACATAGAAGTAGTGATGCACTTGGAAATCCAATCTCTGAATCGAATGGGCAGATTGAAAGCTTCAAGAATATGAAGAATTAGATTCCAAGAGACAGTCAAAAGCCTTCATAATATCAATTTTCATAGCAGCTCTACGAGATATGTTAGGCTTATGATAATGCATAAGTGCAGAACAAGTTCCTGCATTAGCAAGATTTGATCAGAAATAGATCTCCCTGAGATGAAAGCAGCTTGAGAAGAACTATCATGAGGTGAATAACAGCTTTAAGCCTGTTGGTAAGGATTTTGGATATAACTTTGTAGGCAGTGTTACTAAACATGTTTGGTTTCAATGTAGACTTTTATCTGCAAGATAGCCAGCACTCGCAGCAGTAGAAAGGTAGGGCCGCTATTGCCCGGTGCTGAATCAATGTACAACAAATGAAGCTGAAGACCAACTCAAGAAAAGAGTTTATCAACGGATTTCCATTTTTTTGAAGAGGTTAAGGTGCGGGGAGAATCAACTACTAAAGTATTTGTTCAATCTTCATAAGCAAATCCTTTTCGACAATTAACTTGGTAACCAATCTCAAGAACTCAAAAGCAAAAAAGCAACGAAAGCTTGTGAATACGTTAATGGGAACATAACATCTATGGCCCGTTCGAATGAGTAGATCCATGTAACCTTTCCAAAACAATTCTTCCTTAACTTCAGTTGTATCAACCGCTTGAACAAAAGCATCAAAACAAGTTGTTTCCACAGTCACAAAAACTGTGCTCCTTGGCTTCAAGCGATCGTTAAGCCCTCCCATGTTATTTCTATTTATCCTCAGTTCACAATTCTAATACATCAAGCATTGCAAGTAAATGATGATTTTTAGACGTAACAATACAACCAAGCAACAAAGGAGTTGAAGACAAAAATGAATTCTTAAAAAGCTTCAGAGAAGCAGGAAAACAATATCATAGAGGCGGGCGGGCTGCTAAAATGAGAAAATCAAAACTCTTAAAAGAAAACTAATGACCTCAGGCCAAATTTGGTTGGGCGAAGTTTTTCATGTTTTGCTGATGTCGTTGTCAATCACATCAGTAATTCCTCCTCCAATTGCGGCATCCAAATGCTGAAATGAGGTCCAACAGGAAATCTCATCAATCCTAAGTCTAATATGACCAATCAGACAGTGAGAGCCAACGTGCAAGGGGTATTTGGAATATATGTTCAAGTGGTCCTCACGAGTGACTCACGACTAACTCCGTCTAAGTTGTCCGTCAAACTGAGGGTGTATCTCGAACTTTGCTACACAATTTGTACGTATCAAAATGACTTTTGCTCTATTTTTCAGTCTCATTAAAAAATCTCATTAAAAAATCTTCGATGTTATCCTCTTTTGTGGAACATACACACTTCAAGAACTTGACCTATCTATTTAACTGTCGTTATTTTCGTTTTCCCACCTCGTGCCCTTGATCAACTTTGGAGAGAGAAATAGCCATGAAATTTCTTTGAGAATTTAGAGAAAAAGGGTCTACTTCAAAGTCCTGAGATATGCAGATACCTGATTAAGATGCCAAACAAAAAGTGGTGCTAATATGGCCCTCAAAACTGAAATTTGATGACAAATTAAAGAAGCATGAGGACGATTTTAATAGTAATTTCAACAGATCTATAATATTGGCTTAAATGACTAAATGATTCAGTTGGATGAAATTTTATTGCAAATATTCCACAAAAAGAGAACCAAAACAGAAAATGAATTTCTATTTCAATGTGAATAAACATTGCGAAGATGCTACAAACTCTAACAAAAATGGATTATAGCTCAAGATCTATAATATTGGCTTATGTGCACTTAGTAAGCAAAAATGTTAAGAAGGGAAACTCGATTCCGGATAAGTTGCCTGTATAGGCAATCTAATCCGTCTTCAAGTCCTCCCATGCTATCCCCGAGTACTTGTAATTTTCTTCCTGCCCTTTGTGCATCGATAATGGATTTGTTATTTGGAAAGTATCCATTAAGGGATTGCAAAACAACATCAACATTCCCAATTTCAGTGGAAGTCTTGTGCTCTGTTGGCCTTGTAGCAACTAACTTCTTGATCAATGACCATCCGCCTGGTCTTGTCCTTGAATCTGGTGCAGACAAGAACAAGAAGAATAACCAAAGGACAGAGATCGTAACAATACTAACTTCTCTCAACACTCTGATCACGTCTGATAAGTAATAGTTCACATCAAAGGGAGAACACGACTCAATTTGTTTTTCCATTTTCTTCAATGCTCTAAGGCACTTCGCGGATTCCTTCTTCACTTTCTTTTTGGAGGAATCGTAAGCATTTATGTCTCTTTCAATGCTCAAATCTCCACCCTTCCTTCTCAAAACTGACTGAAGTCTTGCACATTTTCCTTCATCATCAACAATAAGTCGCGTGCCATGCTGCAAGAATCAAGAAACCCAATAGACCCCTCGAGAGCTTCTTCGACTAGCACCCCATTTCGATGTTGGACGATGGCTTGCTGGGTGGTAGGAGATTGGATGAGTTCTTCCACGCAACTGTACAAATCCGTGAGCCCTACCAATCCAGTTCTAACAGTCTCTCCACTCGTTGGAACCGTGGACAAAACTAATGAACTTTGCCAGGTTTTAAGCTTGTTGAGTTCGAAATCGATCCTGGTATTATGGGGATGTAATCTAGAAGGCAAGCTGATAGACCTAAACTGATATTGTAAAGAAGTTGATGAAGGTGAACTTTCCATTTTCTTATTTGCCTTCTTTGGTTGAACAAGGATGAGAAATCAAGTGAAGCTTGAGGTTTCACTGTTGTATGACAATGTTGTATTTATAAAAACAAAGCCTCTGATGGAAAATTTGCCTCGTGTCAATTGCGATTTATTTAATCTCGCGATTCGGGCCAACAACCGCTAATCTCTGATTGGTTTATTTAATCTCATGGCCATGAATTGCGAAACGACAAGACTAGAGTACTTATTTAGTAATGATCCTCGTGTTGGAAACAGAGGGAACAGGGCATAAGAATAAGATCTGTTTGCCTCTTTGCCTCTCTCAATCATCACTGTTGCTACCATCCTCTCAAGTATTCAACCGGTGAAATTTATGTTTTCCACAGATTCTTTCATATGTATCAAGAAACCAATAGCTGGCAATGCATGCATGTATATATAACAATTTTGATGCCAATCTATACCAACATTCTTGTAAATTGCAGTATTGAGATACGTAATGGTATTAACTGTATCGCTGCTATGGCCATATATCGGAATATACTATGAACCCATTCATAATTAACGGTAACGAAGATCCAAAATTTCACTACGTAACAGCGGATGCGATACATAACGGACGATATTTAAAATAAGGTGCAAATATGATTGGTATAGAAGTCTAGAATTCAAATAAGGTGCAAATATGATTGGTGAAAAGGGATGGTTTTTGTTGGGAACCTAATTTGAAAATGGTATGACTTCTGGATGACATTAGTTTGGCAGAGAAGTTGGTCCTTGGAAGGGACAAGGAAACATTTGTATCTTTAGGAAATTGGTGTGGGAATAAACAAATTAGGTTGTTGGCACAATCTAATAGAAAAATAGCCTTACAGAATGCGATACCCATAATACATTGCAGCACATGGATGGTATGTAGTCCTGCAGAGATCTTGATACTCCTTGTCTCCATAGTCCATACTCTTTGCCTCCCTTAATCCTCACTGTTGCTACCATCTTCTCAAGTATTCAGCCATTGAAATATTATGTTTTCCACATACATTTTTCATATTTATTTAGACACCAATAGCTGGCAATGCATGCATGTAGACAACAATATTGATGCCAATCTATTGGTGCATTCTAAATTTCAGTATCGAGATAGGTAGCAGTAATGGTTTTATGGCCATCTATGATATTATTGATCAATTCGTAACCAAATAGGGTTAACGAAGATCCAAAATCTCATTACCTAAAGGCCAATGCGATAGCCGATAAGTAAAGGGTCATGTCTTAGCAAATTGAGTGTATTAATGTATTTTTCTAGAATAAGATTTTAGGGTCTACCTTCTTCTTAGGTCTATTTAAGTGTCTTATACTACTTGTTCTGAGAGAGTTGAGTTGAATTAAATTAGCATTTGGCTATTCTAGATTAGTTTTTCTTATTGCTCTTATCACTTAGGTGGACTCCATAGAGTAACAACAACAACAACAATAACAGAACCCATCTAGTCCCCAATCATTGGGGGTATGGGCGGGGATGATTGAAGACAGACCTAACCTTTGGCAATATGCACAAAGTGGCTGCTCTCAAAGTACCACTCAAACAGTGGCCCTCCTAAACCTCCAAGAATCGAGGAGCTACAGGGAAGTTTTGCTGCAGAACCATACCCTCAAATCAAAGCCGACAGGCATCAGGGTGGACTCCTCAAATCAAAGCCGACAGGCATCAGGGTGGACTCCATAGAGTAACGAGTGTTATCCAACCCTATATCTCTGGTTGGTGTTAATTTGTATGTCATTGGCTTTCTAGCTTTGGTGGTGAGCTTTATCCTTTTAGTATCACTTTTTTTCATTCCCATTTCTCAAATCTGGTATCATATACAAAGTACAAAATTTGGATCTTTGATAGATTTGTTGTTTAGGGAGAAGGAAAAGTGTAAAGAGTGTTGTTTAATCCTAATATACAGTGTTATTGATACTGTACATATTTTGTGAGAGTATACAAATACATAGAAAGACTGAAATACGCTCGTGTCAATACTTTACTATATTCCTAATGCTCCCCCGTGGAGAATACGTATCACTTACTCCTGACTTGTTACACAGTAACTCTAATCGTGGTTTGAACAACAATTTTGGAAAACATGCCAGCTAATTGGTCACTTGTAGAGACTAAAAGACTAGAGATTACCCCCTCTAGCTAACTTTTTTCGAACCAGATGGCAGTCAACTTCAATATGCTTGGTCCTTAGGGGTTCAGAGATCTAAAGTGTTTTGGATTTAAGACTTTTCAGGGTTTCTAGTGACTGGTGAGGGTTTCGGGGTCACCAACGCCGAGAACAAATGATGAATCATTGCTGATCGGCAATGGTTCTGTGAGCAGGGCCGGCCCAAGGTATTTGGATGCCTTAGGCCTAACCATGAAGTTGTGCCCTATATTTCTTTAAAACTAAGTAACAAAAATGGAATTAGTTGTTTATATAATTATTTTAGTCCATATTAAACAACAAAGGATTGAGCTTGTTCGTCGAGAAGAAACGGTTCGACACAGGAGATGTCATATTGTTCCTGCTCAACCAGCTTTTCATCAAATGGAGGCGGCAAGGAGTGGCTTTGGTAGCGGCGGTGGGTCAATTACCTGTTAGTGTTGGTGTGTGGACACTAGCTGCGCTACATGTACCTTCCAATTGTCACATGACGACTCAAAAAAAATTCTTATACTGTAATTAATACATGTCAAAATTTTAGGTTGGTACTCTTTTGAGCACTTAGAATATAAAATGAACAAGAACACATCTTTAAAAGGATTCGTGTGAACTTATTCGCTACATAATTTTCTATTAAAAAAAATAAATGTATTTATCCTCCGATTTTATTGGGCCACCAAATGGACTTTTACTTTGTTGTATCATTGGGCTTCAACAATAACAGTTTTTAAGAGCCCTAAAATCTAATTGGACCAATTGTTTCGGCTTAAAAGACTCCTACTCGACCTAATACCAAAAATTATTGGAGTGCCCCATTTTTTAGACAATTTTTTGATGCCCTAGGCCTAGGCCTCTTGGGCCATGCCCGAGGGCCGGCCATGTGTGAGAGTACAAATGTATAGAAAAATTGAAATACCCTCTCACCAATTCTACTCCTAACAAGATTGAGTACCAAAATTTATCAATATGGTGCACTCCCACAAGAGCCACGACAAAGTCTAGACAAGCTAGAATGAGTGGTGTGTTTCCAGGAACACCATAGTCCATTCAATTAAGATGCCAATATGGTCTGTGAAAGAAGATGGTTTTGTTATAGAATGCAATACCCACAATTGCAGCACATGCATAGTAAATGCTCCTGCAGCAACCTTGATTCTCCTTTGTCTCCATGCTAAGTTAAGGCTCAATTAGTTTATACCATTGATCCCTAAAGTATTAAGTGAAGTTTTATTTCGGTACCTAATATAAAAATTATGGTTATTTAGTTTCCGAAATTTTGAATATATGTTCAAGTGGTCCTCACGAGTGACTCATAAGTCATAAGTCACAACTAAGTCTAAGTTGTCCGTCAAACACAGGGTGTATTTCGAACTTTGCAACACAATTGTAAGTATCAAAATGACATTTTGCTCTGTTTTTCAGTCTCATTAAAAAATCTTCTATTTTATCCTCTTTTGTGGAACATACACACTCGAGAACTTGACCTATCTTTTTTTTTTTTTTTTTCTTTTTTGAACGGCAAAAGGGTGAGAAGGGGCAACCAACGTAGCAATCCCCTTGGGCGTGACCATAGGGATTTCCGACCCACTGTGAAATGTCTAGTTTGAGCCATAGCTATTACCCAAAAAGTTGGGTCCATCATCATAGCTAGCACCACCCAGGTACTAGATAGACAAATCCCTCCACGCAAGTCTCGTAGTTGGCGGGACTCGAACCTTGACAGATTGTGTATGCCAGGGAGGGAGCACTCAAGCCCACTCACCGTTGTCATCTAGCCTAGCTACCACTTTTGGTGGTACTTGACCTATCTATTTAACTGTCCTTATTTTCATTTCCCCACCTCATGCCCTTGATCAACTTTGTAGAGAGAAATAGTCCTTAAATTTGTTTCAGAATTTAGAGAAAAGGGTCTGCTTCAAAGTCCTGAGATAGCTGATTAAGATGCCAAACAAAAAGTGGTGCTAATATGGCCCCCAAAACTGAAATTTGATGACAAATTAAAGAAGCATGAGGAAGATTCTAATCGCGACTTAAAGTCTTTAATAGATCTACAATCTTGGCTTAAATGTCTGAATGATTCAGTTGGATGAAAATTTATTGCAAATACGCCACATTGCTACAAAAAAGAGGACCAAAAGGAGAAAATGATTTCGATTTCGCTGTGACTATACATTGCGAAGATGCTACAAACTCTAACAAAAATCGATTATAGCTCAAGATCTACAACATTGGCTTATGTCCACTTAGTAAGCAAAAATGTTAAGAAGTAAAACTCGATTCCGGATTAGTTGCCTGTATAGGCATTCTAATCCGTCTTCAAGTCCTCCCATGCTATCGCCGAGTACTTGTAATCTTCTTCTTGCCATTTGTACATCGATAAAGGAATTGTTGTTTGGAATATATCCATTTAGGGATTGCAAAACAACATCAACACTCCCAATTTCATTGGAAGTCTCGTACTCTGTTGGCCTTGTAGCAACTAACTTCTTGATCAATGACCATCCGCCTGGTCTTGTCCTTGAATCTGGCGCAGACAAGAACAAGAAGAATAACCGTAGGACAGAGATCGTAGCGATACTAACTTCTCTCAACGCTCTAATCACATCCGATAAGTAATAGTTGACATCGAAGGGAGAACACGACCCAATTTGTTTTTCCATTTTCTTCAATGCTCCAAGGCATTTCGCGGATTCCTTCTTCACTTTCTTTTTGGAGGAATCATAAGCATTTATGTTTCTTTCAATGCTTAGATCTCCACCCTTCCTTCTCAAAACTGACTGAAGATCATGCACGTTTTCCTTCATCATCAACAACAAGTCTCGAGCCACGCTGCAAGAATCAAGAAACCCAATAGACCCCTCGAGAGCTTCTTCGACTAGCACTCCACTTCGATGTTGGACGAGGGCTTGCTGGGTGGTAGGAGACTGGAGGAGTTCTTCCACACAACTGTACAAATCCGTGAGCCCTACCAATCCAGTTCTAATGGTCTCGCCACTCGTTGAAACCGTGGACGAAACTAATGAACTTTGCCAGGTTTTAAGCTTGTTGAGTTCGAAATCAATCCTGGTATCATGGGGATGTAATCTAGAAGGCAAACTGATAGACCTAAACTGATATTGTAAAGAATTTGATGAAGGTGGGCTTTCCGTTTTCATTTTTGCCTTATTTGGTTGAACAAGGATGAGAAATCAAGTGAAGCTTGAGGTTTCAATGTTGTATATCAATATGTATTTATAAAAACAAAGCCTCTGATGGAAAATTTGCAATGTGTCAATTGCGATTTATTTAATCTCGCGATTCGGGCCAACAGCCGGCAATGTCTGATTGATTTCTTTAATCTGGAGGTCATGAAATAAGAAACGACAAGATTAGAGTACTTATTTGGTAATGATCCTCATGTTGGAAACAGAGGGAACAGGGCAAGATCTGTTTGCCTCTTTGCCTCTCTCAATCATCATTGTTGCTACCATCCTCTCAAGTATTCAACTGGTGAAATTTATGTTTTCCACAGATTCTTTCATATGTATCAAGACACCAATAGCTGGCAATGCATGCGTGTGTATATAACAATTTCGATGCCAATCTATACTAGCATTCTAGTAAATTGCAGTATTGAGATACGTAATGGTATTAACGGTATCGCTGCTATGGCCATATCTCGGATTATATTATCGACACACCAACAATAACAGAACCCATCTAGACCTAGTCCCCAAATCATTGGGGGTAAGGGCGGGGGATGATTGGAGACGGACCTAACCTTTGGCAATATGCACAAAGTGACAGCTCTCATAATACCATTGAAACAGTGACCCCCCTAAACCTCCAAGAACCGAGGAGCACAGGGATGTTTTGCTCCAAAAATCATGCCCCCGAATCAAAGTCGAAAGGCATCAGGGTGGACAGACCTAGAGACCAAAATCAATTTTTGTGCTCATTAATATGCTTCCCTCATTCATTGTCTAGAGCATCTCAGTAATGAGCACACTCAGATTATGTTATCGACCAATTCATAATTAACGGTAACGAAGATCCAAATTTCACTACGTAACAGCTGATGCAATACATAACGAACGATATTTAAAATCATGGTCTATACGTATTACAGTACAAAATAAGGGTCTTTGATAGATTGATTCCAAAATTAAACAATGTATTGACCGATATTGTCTGATACCAGTACAGATCTGTATCACGGTACCACTATTTTACATCACTCCCTCAGACGACAATGTCTAGACAAGATAGAATTTTAAATATAAGCAAATAATATTTTGTGTGCCTGCATACCGGGACACCATAGCTATAGAAGTCTAGAATTCAAATATGGTGCAAATATGATTGGTGAAAAAGGATGGTTTTGTTGGGAACCTAATTTGTAAATGGTACTAACTTCTAGATGGCATAAGTTTGGCAGAGAAGTTGGTCCTTGGAAGGGACAAGGAAACATTGTATCTTCAGGAAATTGGTGTGGGAATAAACAAATTAGGTTGTTGGCACAATCTAATAGAAAAATAGCCTTACAGAATGCGATACCCATAATATATTGCAGCATATGGATGGTATGTAGTCCTGCAGAGACCTTGATTTGTCTCCACTCACCACTGAAGAAATATTAATGGATACAGATACGGACACATGACCTGATAATTTTAGATTCGCAGGATGCGGATGCGGGGGACATGACAACGATCAAAAGTACATATATGTTTGTGTGCTTCAATTGTGTTATTGAGTTTGAATGTTATATCCAAATTTAAGTGGTTTGTAATTTTGTAGTGCCATATGTAGTCGTGGTGTAATAGTAGTCGTGGTGCAGGGAGACACGTCTCCCTAATGCGTCCTTGATATGTCCCCTCTTAAATTTCCCGGTGTTTTCTGGATGCGCCTACTATTGCACCACGACTACATATGGCACTACAAAATTACAAACCTAATCTCCGACTAGCGTGTCCGCGGACACAAATAGGACAACTCACTTAAGTTTCGGCAACCACTAGAGTTTATTGGTGCAGCATAGTTTACTAACCTCTTTTTATATACTAGTGGTGCATCTACACGTATTTGTGTAGGTAACGATAAGACAAATATGGTACTCCTACACCAGAAAAGAAAGCAGGGCAATAGGATGACCAATTAAGTGTATCAGTGCTTCTTTCTTTGTTTTTTTTTTTTTCGTTAAAAAAAAAAGTGCTGCTTTGTTTTTCGTTTTTTGTTTTTAGATTCAAAGGTCGTTGCCATTATCATTAAAAGGATCTGAGGATCAAATTATAGAGATAGACTAGTACAACACAGGGGTACAAACACCTGTATAAACACTAACATTTTTTTAATACAATCTCGGAAAGCATGTAAGCACACTACTAATTTCATAATACGCTCTCGGAAAGCATGTAAGCACACAATAACGACAAATGCGAATGCATGCCTAGAAAAGCCAATTAATGTACACTCACCGTAGAGAAGATGCAGCCATTTCTGGAGTCAATCTCCATACACTGACAGTTATCCGATTCTCAAAAAAATTAATCTTAAAAAAAAAAAATCAGCGATTTGTCCTGTCAGATAAAAATCACAAACACGTTTGATTCGGTTTGAAGCTCACCATGAACCCTCTTGTGATAATGTAGCACTGCCCTTTGCACCCCGTGTCCCACCTTCCACAAATACATGTATTTTTTGGGATATGATGTACGATCAAAATCTTAGAATACGTTTTTTTTTGGTTTGAAATACTCCTCCGTCCCTAAAAATTGTCTGACCACTAAATGTGAACATAAAAGAAATACAATTTTGGTTCAAAGATTTTCTGACTTTTTTCAATGAGATAGTGGATGGATCATACATTCTTTTTTGTACAGTGGGAGTACGACTTATTTTGTTTCTTTTTGTATTTTTTTTTACTTCTATTTTAGACAGTTCTCGTCGAGATGAATAATTAATTAAAAAAATTTAACAAAACTTCAAAAAAGACAAATAAAAGTACCAATTTTTTTTGGCAAATGGCTTAGGATTCATCGAGCAACAGTTGAGGTGAAATGGGAAACATTTTAGGGTAAATAAGGTCCACTTGACATAGCCTTTTGGTACATTTTAATTATTGTCTTTTCTATTTCTTCCCACTTTTGCTTGAAGGATCAACCATGTGACATCTCAAGTTCTGTTGGAAGAGATGTACCCAGAGGTGAGGTATCGACCTAGAAAGGTGTCAGAGAAGTGCTGAGATTCGGCCTGTTGAATCTACAAAACCAACCAAGGGAAGGTATCAATCTAAAAAATGTGGGTGTTGGAGAAGAACTGCGATTCGGCCCGTTGAATCTGAAAAACCAACCAAATGAAGGTACCGATCAAGAAAATGTGTTTTTTGCAAAAGGACTGCGATTCGGTCCATTGGATCTGAAAAACGAAACAAAGGAAGGCTTTACTATCTGTGTGAGAAAGACTTATGTGACTTTTGGCATGGTGTAACCCCATTAGCTATGCTGGATGACCCTGGGAATGATGACAAAGGGAAGATGCAGGAGACGATGGCCAAGCTAGAAGGCAATGTAGATGGGGTGCCGATGATGATGAAGGGGTTGCTCGCGATCTGTATTCTCATTGCACTAATGTTGACGATGAAATGAATGCTTCTAAATTGTAATGCCTATTTCTAATAGAATGAAGCTGCAATCTATCTACGCTCCTGTTTGCTCCACCCGCAACATTGCAGCAATAACAAGCTTGTTATACAACCCATAACCAAAGCTATAATTTGCATGCATTATCCCAAAATAAAGTTTGTCGGCCATTATAAAGTGTTTCCAACAGCAAGAACATCAACCAATTACAAGCAGCAAAAAGAATCACCAACAGTCCATTAGGCTAGCACTAAAAGCAGTAAATATTAGCAAAGCAACAAAAAGAGTCAATTCAATATCTAGACTTCATAAGACAACTGGTTTGAGTTTTTCTCCCTAATACTATTAAGGACACTTGTGACAGTAGGTACCCCACCCCTACGAGGAACAAAAGTCCTCCGTCCAGCCCTTGAACCGAATTGCCCATCTCTTGGTTTTGAACCTCTGCCAACTGCTGCACCTCTTCCAAGTCCTGGGACTCTATCAGGTCCTGCACCTCTACCAACATCCCTACCTCTCCCAATTGTTGACGAAACCACTGTTTTGATATTGTTAGGGTATTTTAAGAGTGTTGCTTGAAGTGCAAAAAAAGATGGATAAAGAAAACACAAAAGATATCAATCACTCAATCCCTCCTCATCCTCGGTCCCAATTTCCTCCACTTTTTTTTTGGACATCAATGCCCCCTAACACTCTTCTCATCGCAGTCCTTTTCCTTATGGCATCCATTTCCTCAGGGGTTAGTCGTTTAACTGGAATTTGGGTCGAATTACAGGAATCAAAATGAGCAGGAATTAGGTCTGAAGCTAGGTTTTGGGGTCAAATTTTAATTACCGCAACTGAAGTAGGGGGTTTGGGCATAACCAGATTGGTGGAATGTGGCCAACTGGTGGTTGTTGGCTTGAATGACATTCTGGACCTCCTTGCCATGGCCTCTATACTCTCCTCTTGTAGTCGAGCCAGCAACCTCTAATGTATACTTAAATGCATTGAGCTGGAGTGAAGGGTATATGAGTGCTGATGAGTAAAATACTAATAAATTTCAAGACGAAATCAAAGCCGTAAAAGTGAAAAAAGGAAGGAAAAATAATAGCCCAGTGATGTATTCATTTCAAGATTATGAGAAATACCCCTTAAACAGCAAGTCCTTGCTCTTTAGCTTTCTTCAGCCATTTCAGAGTACTTTCCAATGTCGAGTACGCAACAACATCCTTCAAACTCTTACTCTCCACAGCATAGTCGAACACTTCATAAACCTCCCCAACCCTACCATTCCTACAAAGCGTCCTCAAAAAAGTCCCGTAAGATCCTGTCTCCAGCTTCACATCACCGGATTTCATCACACCATACAATTCCATTGCCTTCCCCAACATCTTAGCCTTACATAATCCATGGAGCAAAGTATTATAAGTGCACGAATTCGGACTACACCCCTTCGCTTCCATCTCTTCCAACAACTGCAAAGCGCCCAAAGCATTCCCTTCCCTACACAACCCATTCATCAAAGAAGTGTACGTATATTCATCCGGGGTAAGACCCAATTCCGCCATAACACCCAAATACTTCTTAGCTTCCTTAACTCTCCCCGACTTAGACAATCCGAAAATCAAAGTATTGTAAGTCACCAAATCCGGCTCCACTCCTTCTTCCTTCATTTTCTTGTAAACCCACAAAACCTCACCCCCTTGACTCAACATACAATAACCCTTCATCACAATATTATACACGTAGCAATCCGGCTTAAACCCATCCTCACTCAACAACCCCAACAACCGGGTCGCTTCCCGTAAATTCTTTCTATTACACACATTGTCAATCAAAATCGTATATGAAACAAGGTCCGGCTTCACTTCGAAACTCTCTCTCATTTCCTTGATAAAAGCATCAACACCACTAACAGTTCTAGTCCTACACAAATGCTTGATAAGGAAATTATAAGTATATGAATCAGGAGGGGAGTTTTTAAGGCAGAATTCTTTCACCAATTCGACGGCGTGGTCAAGGCGGCCGGCAGAGCAAAGGGTTCGGATAGCAACATCAGTGGTGGCCTTATCAATTGAGAAACCCTCAGTGGCCATTAGGGTTAGGGTTTTTCGGACAGCGGAGAGGGTGGGATCGGGTGAGAGGCAGGATTGGGTGAGGAGGATTTGGTAAGTGGAGTGGTCAGGGGAGAAGGCAGGGTGGGTCTTGATCATGTGATGGAGGAGAGAGGTGGCGTCGTCGAGGGTCGATACGGCGGCGTATGATTTGAGGAGGGAGTTGTGGAATTTGAGGTCGGCTGCGGTGGTGGAGGTGACGAGGGAATTGAAGAGGGATTTGGCGTGGGTGAGGCTGGGGGAGGTGAATGTAATTGTTGGAAGTTTAGGGGTTTTGGTTGTCGTGGTGATTTGGGTTGGGGTTTTGGGAGAAGTAGTTTTCTTGGGGGATTTGTTGGGAAATTGATGGGGTTTTGGTTGTGGGTTTGGGATTTCAGATTGTAAAGCTTGACGGTTTTTGAGTAGAGATGATACTGGAAATGGAACAGTTCTCAGCGCTGGAGGTATTTTCCCCATTTTCTCTCTCCCCTCTCTCTCTCTCTCTCTCCCCTTCTTCTTCTTCTTCTTCTGCTGCTGCTGTTCGTTCTTTGGGGCTAGGGCTTTGCCGGGTTTTAGCAGTACAGTGCTGGTTCGGCCATTGCCAGTGAGACAGATGGGCGGGCCGACACGAAGAACCCAATGATTGGGCCGGACCCAACCTTTGAGAGCCCAACAGAGTTGGTTAGATGGGCTTATGAAATGGACCTCAATTTTTTTTGAAAGCCCACAATTTTTTTTTTCATAACCGGATGTCTAGATGGGCTTATGAAATGGACCTCAATTTTTTTTGAAAGCCCACAAAAATTTTTTTTTTTTCATAACCGGATGTCTAGGCCAGACCTGGTTGCACGCACCACGACTAATTCCGGAGCCCTGAAAGTAACGACCGGACATAATCCTAGCGGCCCAAAAAAATTAAAATGAGGTGGAATGGTATATTAGTACTCTTTTGAGTTGTTTTCTTTTTAGTGGAGTTTTGATTATTAGAAAGAAAATGATCATCAGCAGATATTCATAAAAGAACCTTAGAATAACTTAGGTACAAAAAAACACTTCACACGTTTCATCTAGCGGAGATTGCACCTCAAGTTCATTGTTTGTTTAAGATAAAGCCATTCAAACCCTCGATCAAGCTTCATTTCCTTCAACCTTTTCAACTCGAAGACTTGAAAAAACATATCAACCGTTTTCATTCAACAAGAAGCTTCTATAGCCGTTGAATTGTAATTTCAATCGGAGATCATATCAGTGGATTTTTGTTCTTTGTATTGTAAAGAGCATATCATAGAGGAATGTATCCCTTTATTTATTCAAATCAATAAAATATTATTTTGTGCATCTTTTTCTTTGTCTTAATTGCCGGACTCGAATTTTTGCATTATACGGTTACCGAGCCATAGTTTTTGAAAAAGTTTTGGAAGCCTAAACCTTGCGCTTCAGAGCTAGATTTGGCCGAGGTTCAATTCAGCTAAAGGAATCGACTATTTCACAAGTTTATTGGCAAAATTTTGCCGATCAAAAAAAAAATTAATGGCAAAATGTGTAGGGTTTACAAAAGTAGAGGATTCAGGCCGAGTTTTTCGTTAGATTTTATGTGATTTCCCATAAAATCAAGCACTTGATAAGATCACTCTCTTTCCCATTAGATAAAATCCAAGTGTGATTAAATCACCACCCAATGCATCATTTACCATTTTGCCTTTTCTTTTCTTTAAGGGCCCCACCATATATGAGTAATGATTATACTTTCTTTTTAGGGTCAGGGGCAAATTCGTAAATTCATATTATGTCATTCCCTAATCTATAGTGAATTCATTTTAGCAAATACCTCATTTTATCAAATGAGTTGAATGGATGATAAAATCAAGTGATTTTATCTTTTGAAAAACTCACCCTCAATGTGAAATTTCTATTTTGCAAAGGTAAAATTGCAGTTTTAAGCATACATACTGAGCATCATAAGAATCATTTGTTCTGCTTTTTTCGATTTATAATATATCCAAGTTAAAAGTTGCAAATTTTGGTAGACGACTACTGATGAAATTATGTAAAATAGTCAAGGTGAAATTTAGTAGAAGAAGAAACGCATGAAATGGTAATTCTCCTTGGAGGACTACTGGGTACTCCCGAAGTACTATGCGGCATTAATGTTTGGTACTTGCCATGAATAAAAGATCATCACCATATTTTCTAAGCCACTCCTTGTCTCCCATTGAATAAATGAAATTGTCCTTACCGGATGCCGCTACATAAATGGTTTGAAGTACCATGTAGGCAACGCCACATGATTCTCCGGGAGCACTGAATAATTACTCGGGATAATAAGGGATGGAATGAGAGAAGGATTAGCTTATCCGGGTGGGAGAAAATACCAAATTACCCCTCAAACTATTTTATATTCTCAATGCAATGATTTAATGAGGGCAACCTAGCTATTTATCACACTGTCCACCCTCACCTACCTACTCTTCTCCGCCCATATCAACTACTATTACTCAAACCAAGTATAAGTTTATTTGCCCTCCTTAACTAATCCCCTTATAACATATCCATCTCTTTCTAGCAACAAAAACCATACAAACCTCTTACCCACCCTCCCCGTTCGTCAAGCTGACAAGGAAGAGGTAGATAAGACAGATGGGGAGATAAAATATGGAAAGGCATGGTATCAGTGGAGATTAGTTAATAAGTGAATTAGTTAAGAAAAAGTTTTTTTTGGTAGTTGATAAGAGTACGTGGATAAAGAAATAAAGGGAGAAATTACTTGGTTGACCTTATATAATATTTGTAAGAAGAATAAAAAAAAGGGTTTGGAGGGTTTCGGGGTCACTTCGGTAATATCCCACACTCAACTAAGCTAACAATGGGCAATCCGGGTGCTAAGACGAACCAAAAATCGGATAAGGATCAATCCTTCTTAGCTTATCCCCGCCCCACCCTTGTCCCATTAAGTGATTGAGATGGAGCTTCTAGACGACGTCTATCATTTTGAGACGTGGGGCTTGGGCTTGAGCTTAAATCACTAGACTTTGGGAACCTTCAAGTCAACATATGCCAAGACTTTGTATCTAACCAGATGCCGCGTTTCTTCGCATCCCAAAAGAAATTGGGCACTCGAGATGGCCGCCTTGCTTGTCCCTTACTGTTTTTTCTTTGCGTAACAATTTCGGCTACTAATAATATCAAGCCTAACGAGGGGAATGGCACATGGGAATTTACCATTTGGGGTGGAAACTTCAATCACGGAACCCATTTTGTACTGTGTGGCTGCGCAAGAGCACAACACTCGTTCTGTAACAAAAATGTGGGCTTGTCTCGGTCCGGTATCTCATTTTCAATTCTGTTGGTTGGCATCTTGTCATCCTGTCTTGTTTTGGGTGTTGAGTAGCATATGATTGTCCAATCCAAGGGTGACAACCTAGTTGGGATGTTCGGTTTTGATTGTGATCGTCTCTCCTTTACGGTGATTAATAAAAAATTTGCTTATCAAAAAATAAAAGATCGTGGAACATTTCACCTTCTCAATCTTGTTGGTTGAATAGCGATAACTAAGACTCATAAAATACATGATAAAAAAAAAAAAAGTTAGACCACCCGAATTCAATGTTTCTGGTTCCATCAAGCATAGACCCCGGCCACCCCGAGCAACGAAGCCATGAATCTTTTAGAAAACCAAGGCATATTCCATGCAAGCCGTTGGCATAACAACTCTATTACGATATGCGCCTCATGTAAAAAGCGCTACTACACAATCTCATGATATGTTAAATACTAATGGCAACCAGCAGACATGCACCCCTCGGGTAACATCGCGGGTAACATGCACCCCTTGGGTATTTTCATTGTTTTAACCGGGCATTATAGCCATTGGGTGTTCCAATTTTTGATGGATTTTCTCCTTCTTGATGTACCCATCATCGAGTTTTTCTAATAAAATTGTTTGCCGATCAAAAGAAAAAACATCGCGGACTCGGTTCTCATCCAGCACACGACTTCTACCTAAGGCTTGACTTTGACTAGAGGTTTACCGACATATGTCTCCCCAATGAACTCCTGTCATGACCCATGATATTATGTTGGAAAACAAGTAATGGGACAAAATCAAAGGTCACGAGTCATGTTCCCATAGGCCATAGGCAGAAGTCAAGGGGAAACTACCTATATATGCCAATATATCACAACTCCTTCCACACGTGCTGCCTCCTTTTTCTTGTATTCATTAAGCTTCACATTTCCAAGTTCTCTACCTCTTTTGACACGTTCAATTGAAAAAGATTTGAGCCATCTCAAATGAGTTAGATAAATTTGAATAGTTAAATGGTAGTTTTTGATAAAAATGGAATCCATTTATAGATCAGTAAATAATCATTAGCTATTGAGTGGATGGCCGCTCTAATGGACTAGCTAAATTTTATTATTTAAAACAAAAAAATTATTTAGAAAAGGGAAATATAGCTATTGAGATTGTTCTGAAGAAAATTGTGAGGTTGGATTGAATGGATCTTCTCAATTCACAAAGCGAAAGTTCTGGACCCAGGGGTCCTGTAGGGCGGTTCCCTACAATGCGCTTCCAGACCGTCCATCTCCGCAATTGACGATTTAGATCGCAAACATACTCTTACCGGTCAAAGAACAAATTGAATCTGAACCATCAATAACTGAGGTGGACAGTCCAGATGTGCCCTACGGGGACCGCCCTGCAGGATCCAGAATCAAGGTGTAGAGGGTTAACTTGTTGATGAGGGTTTATTTGTTGAGAATTTAGTTGATGGGGGTTAAAATTTCGATCGAATTCAGAATGAAAAAGGCGAGCTCTATTAATTAAATAAACTGGTTTATTTTTTGCTTTATTAAAAAAAATTAGTTTTGACTATAATTTTATACTTTTTGAATTCGTCTCGACCAGACAAATAAATAAACCACAAAAACTTGATGCAAAACTAACAAATGTAAATTTTTTTTTTTTTGAATAAAGACAAAACCAAAAAACCAATTTTTTTTCTTTTGAGCCAAACCAGGCCTTAAAACATCATGTGGTGATGCTTCTGGATTACTGACTAATCACTCTACTAAAAGGGAAAAAGTGGATTGAGCAATGTTAATTATTAGGACAGATATATATTTGGCCTAACTTCGGGAATGTTGTTTACAGTTATAATATTGTTAAATTTATGTCAAATTTTTAAGAATTATGCGTTAGTCTACATACATGGGAGAAATTTATTGAAAAAAGAAATTGAAAAAAAAATTCATAAAAAATTAATTATATAAAAATATTGATAATAATATAATTAAGCCTACTTTAGATATCCTCTACCTCGCGTACGTCACGCATGCAAAAATCGTTGAAGCAGCCACACTAGCTGAATAGTCTATGTGGGACATATCACTTCCTGGTTAAACATGCTCTGACATTTTTTATTCCACACCCGGATACTGGTGATGGATTTCCTTTTCAGTCTACTAGTACTCTTATTAGTCATGTTAAGTCTTTGTTGTTTGTTTTTGTAATCTGTAATGGGTTGTATTGTTTGTTTCAGGACCTTGGGTGTTGTTTTATGGTTGTTATCTAATGAAATTTCTTCCTATTTCTCAATAAAAAAAAAGCTCACGAGTCATGTTCCCATTAGGCAGAAGTCATGGGGAAACTATGGACCAGGGGTGGGTGTTGTGCACTCGGGTGTTATACATCGTGCTGCGCACTTTTCCACCGTCCGATCATGTTTCAGAAAATGCGGATGCATTTGGCAATTTTAATTTAATTTAATTTTGATATATTTTATCGGTAAAAAATCAAAATATATCTAAGCCATCCAAAACACAATCGAACGGCCGAGGAGTGCATAGTATCCTGTTGCACAGCACCCACCCGTTTCCCGGAAACTATATACCTAAGTATATCACAACTACTCCCACACAATATGCCTCCTTTTTCTTGTATTCATTCAGCTTCACATTTACAAGTTCTCTATCGCTTTTGACACGTTCAATTGAAAATGATTTGAGCCTAACTAACTATTGGTCTCGAGTACTTTCGAGGGAGGCCCCTAAGCTAACTGGAATTTACTCTTTTTTATATGTCTCAAGATTAAGTAATTTTCAATTTTATTAATGTTATTTTTTTGTCTTGATTCAATTTTGTTTTTCATTTATTAGTTTTGTGTCGAACTGTCGATTTTTTATGAATTATTAGTTCGTATCGACAATAGGAAAAAAAAGTTAATAAATTATGATCAAAAATTAAGAAACATTCACTAAAAACAAAAATAATTCAATTTTTTTTTTATAGATTATTGGTTCATTTGGTATTATTCACAAAAAATTTAGTTTGGTTAATAATTTTCTACTTTTTAGATTCCAATTGTCGAGACAAAGCAATAACTCAAAAAATCGACGTAAAACTAACAAATGCATACTTTTTTTAATAAAGGCAAAAAATAAATTGAATTAATTATTTTGCCAAGTTTTGTAGGGTTAGCATATATAGGAAGAAAGTCCAACTTATTCGGGCCATTAGTCGTCTATCAACAGACTTTAGGATTAGTCTCCAAAAAATCAAGGTGAAATTCCATGAAAACCCTCTCATCTATAAAAAAGAATGAATGACAAACTATGTTAACGGAATGAAGGAAATCGCCCATAGTGACCTCTGTCATTTATAAAAATAGTCCACATTCCGTGAGCAAAGTTAGTCATTTTCTTATTTCATACAGATGGGGGTTTGTTTGGATAGTTTTGAACGTTAGAGGGTCTTCGTATGAAACCTACATAGATGTCGGGTCTTCGTGCAATTTAACAAAAAATTAATGCAAATACTTATGTATAAGTTAGTCTAGTACCCTGAGTTATCAAAAAAATAAAAATAAGAAAGGGAAAGAAAAAAGCAAAGAGCCTAACAAAAGATTGGTTGCCCGTACATGTTTTTTGCTAGCGCACAGTTTGTTTGGATATTTCTCACGTACAAGAAATGTTATTAAGACCCAGTTTCCCATTTGATTTTATCAGATTTTGATAAAATCAACCCTATAATTTATCAAGTGAGAAAGAAAATTTGATAAAATCTAGGATTGATTTGATTTTATCAAATTTTGATAAAATCAAGATTTTATCAAATGAGAAACTTGGCCTAAGTTCTCCTCGACCACCGCCAAGTGTTGCTTAAGGGCTATTCTATATAACATAATTGGTATGAACTCTATTACAAAGTATGTGGCTCTCACACCAAATGTGTGAAGGCCTTAAAACACCACACCACGTAGCTCTGGAAGCACTGATTTATCACTTTGCTAATTATAGAAAAATGGTCGCTGTTCAAAAAAATGGCCTTAAAAATGGTCGCTGTTCTAGGATAGGGAGATTTATCCCAACTTTATTATTTGAAATATTTTTTACAATTTTTTGCCTTATAATCCTTCTGTCATACTATTTGCTTGCTCATTTTAGGGCTTTCAGGTTTTTTAGGGAACATAATAATTACTATATAAAGCCAAATTCAATTTGGACAAAGATGAGACAAACAAAAAGTAAAAAATGAGACAAACAAACTGGGATGGAGAGAGTATAAAATTTTGTTAGTTCTACGTCAAATTTTGATGAATTATGTGTTCATCTCGGTGGGAGAAATTTTAGAAACATAAATTTTGAAAAAGTAATTCAACAAATTAATTCAGAAAAGAAATTAGCATCTGTTTTAGATAAAAATAGCCACACTAGTTGAATAGTCTATGTGGGACATATCACAAGAATAGTCCTTCACCCACTTCTACCTCCAATGCCTATAAAAACCTTCCCATTTCCCCATCTAATTAAACACACAAGCTACAACCAAAAACACAAACACAAACACAAACCAAAAAAATGAGGACTTTGGCAATCCTTTCCCTCGCTCTCCTCTCCATACTTGGAGCTTCAGCACAAGATATCAGTTCTCTTATTAGCCAGGCCACGTTTGAGCAGATGTTGCTGCACAGGAACGACGCGGCGTGTCCAGGCAAAGGGTTTTATACTTATGAGGCGTTCATCGCTGCTGCCAATGCATTCAGTGGTTTTGGAACTACCGGCGATGATGCTACTAAGAAGAGAGAGATTGCTGCTTTTTTGGCTCAAACTTCTCATGAAACGACTGGTAAAGAACTAATGAAATCATATATGCACAAAACAAAAAAGAAAGACACGATTTTTCGTAATAGACTTAAATAAATTATAGGTTGCATGACATATTATGGGTTTTCACATTTTTTGTATATAGAGATCTTACAAGATGTTTCACATTTTGACTATCCCTCACCCAAAATGGTACGAACCCAGAAAGAAACTTCTTCTAGGGCCTAGTCCCGAACGTTACGTAACAGGAATCATAAACCAAAACGTCTAATTAAATGTACATGTATCATGATTAATCATATATCTACATGCATGTGTAGGTGGGTGGGCAACAGCTCCAGATGGACCATATGCATGGGGATACTGTTTTCTTCAAGAACAAGGTGACCCCCCGGCTTATTGTGAGGCTAACGAGCAGTATCCGTGTGCTCCCGGGAAGAAGTACTATGGCCGTGGTCCTATCCAAATTTCATAGTGAGTACTTCTCTCTCTCTCTCTCTCTCTAAAAAGTGGAAAGGAAGAGAAAATTTTAAATACTCCATTTCTAGGAAAAAATTTCAAACCCGAATGTAGTATTTAAAAATATTATTTTATCTTCTTTTCTATTTCTTTCCCTAAAGTTCCAAACAGATATGACTCCATCCGTCACATTATCCCCTTTCTTTATTTTTGAATCTTCCACAACCATACCCAATACTTGTTCAATTTTTTATACTTGTCCATTTAATTAGTCAAGGAGTTAAAATTGGTTTTTTTCTTTTTCCTACCATTCCCACATTAATCCAAATTAATGAGTACTTAATCAAATTCAATCACCAAAGCAGAGGGAAAAAATACATGCATTGAGCCAAATAGAATCTTCTACATAAATTTGAGCAAATCTCCACGTGAAGTGATTTCTCCACCCCTACATTGATATCCACATCTCCTTTTTTGTTTTTAAGTGAAATTTTTATGTGTATGTAAAAATTTCACTAAAAGACCAAAAAAAAATGTGAATATCAAATTAGAGATGTGAAAATCAATTACCATCCCAAATCTCTAAAGTCTTCCCATTTGCAGCATATTTCCATGTGCCAAAATGCAACACATTTTCCAATAATTTCCATCTCTCCAATACTGATTTTGTTGACCTTGACTTTGGCAGCAATTACAACTATGGTCCAGCAGGAAATGCCATAGGAAGCGATCTACTAAACAACCCAGACTTGGTAGCAACTGACCCAACCATTTCTTTCAAAACAGCCCTCTGGTTCTGGATGACCCCACAATCCCCGAAGCCCTCCAGCCACGACGTTATCACCGGCCAATGGACCCCCTCGGCCGCCGATTCGGCTGCAGGTCGGGTACCGGGATACGGTGTTATCACCAACATAATCAACGGCGGGATCGAGTGTGGAAAAGGATCCACTGCACAACAGGAGGATCGGATCGGGTTTTACAAGCGATACAGTGATATCCTCGGAGTTCCATATGGGGATAACCTTGACTGCAATAACCAAAGGCCTTTTAATGCCTAGGACCGCATGATATTGCGAACAATTATTCTGTGCTCCAGGAATAATATTGGGACGGATACGTAAATAAATTAATGTTACGAAATAAGAGAATTATAATTCTCGATCTTTTTGTTATGCAAAATCTGATAATGACTGTAATACGTGGCTGAATAAAGATGTTGGAAATTTTCAGAATGATGAATTGTGGCTATTGTGACATGATGTTATAATTCTCTTTTTGCTTTCTATTTTTCGTGCTCTTCATGGAAATCATGTACAAGGTTATGCCTAGTTTTTGAGAAAAACTTGCATGTGGATAGGGTACTGGCACGTGGTACCCATCGCCACATCTGAGCCTTCCAAACATGTTTTGGACGGCTCAAATTAGATGGTGTAAATTTTCCCTCCAAAATTTATAAAAATGCCACTCATAAATCTGGGCCATCCCAAAACATATTTGGATGGCTCAGATGAGCTGACAGGTACCCCATAGAAAGAGAATTAATCTAGTTATAGGTAAAATTGCTTGTCGCTACACATGAAATATAATGCTTTGATTCATCTCCCGTAGTTTTAACCCATTTAAAAATTGCGGGGTGTTTTTTTTTTTAAGAGTTCATACATAGAAAATCTCTATACACCTAAGCAATCTAGGATTTTTTCATTTCCAAAAGTCTGTGCTTAATTTAACCGCCGCTGCCTTGACTTCACAAGCTTTTCCTTTACCTCCCGGAAATCCACCTAGCCAGACTTGCTCGAGCAAGAACAAATTGCTCAAGCAACCTGTGATTAGAAGCCTTGCTTGACAATTTGCCTCAGGGTTGCTTGAGCAATTTCTGAAAACCAAAATTGATACTTTGCTTGACAGTTCTTGATGCTCCGGACCTCAATGCAACTATACTACCGCATTCAAACACTTAATACATGTTCAAAATGATTCCTTTCAACATAAAACCTAAACAGACTCTCTAAAAGAATAAAAAAGATACAGTACAACTCGATAAACAAGGTACCAAGAAATGTATATTTTGTAAAGGAAATTGCCTACACAAAAATAACATGAGATTTTGAAGCTTACAGGAAGCCTAAGGCCGCCTTGTCCTCTGGGCCAGATCTGGCATGAGGTTCAATTCGGCTGAAGAAATCGACTATTTCGCAAGTTTAATGGCGAAAAGTCTAAGGTTTAGAAAAGTATAGGATTCAATGGTAAACTTCTATTTTACAAAGGTAAAAGTGCAGTTTTTAATTATACATATTGAGCATCATAATTTTTAAAAATGAATTTCCAGAAAACAGCAGGAAAGTTTGATAGACAACCACTGATGTAAAATAGTCAAGGCGAAATTTGGAATAAGAAGAAGAAACACAGGCACCTTGTTTGGAAGGGTTTTTGAGAATCGGTTCTCAAAACCTTTAAAAATCCTTGTTGAAAACCAAACCTGGTGGTGGTTCTCAAAACCTTTGAAAACCCACCCGGTTCTCAAAACCTTTGAAAACCCTTATTGAAAACCGAACAAAACCGAATTTTCCAAACCCGATTCTGAAAACTCAGACAAGCCCAGGAAATGGGTCGTTGGAGTTGACTTCAAGTCAAGATTCTTTATCAGAAATTCAAGCTTATCGACCCACCTCTGTTAAGTGAGTCAAAATGACGTAATTGCCGTTGACATTATACCACCTTTTAAGAGGACTCAGCTAATTTTCCTCTGTTTTTGGCCCACAATAGGACTATTTTTTTTCACATCTATTTTGATGACACCTGGACTTATCTCTCGATGATCACGTCCACCGTCCACTAACAAAGACTCAATTAAAACTGGAGCAAACTTTGCAAAGCTTCCACATCTATGATTCCCCGTAACTACTTAATTTGTGGAGCACTTGCTCAAACATTGTTTAGTTTAACTCACAAGTCTCAGTTGTTGACAACTTTTTGGGTTGCTTATAACTCGATGCTCGGGTTAACCTGCATGTACCTCAGACTAATTCAATTCTTGGGAAACGAATTCCTTCCCTAGCGGAAGCCCCATTTAAATTCGGGACAAAACCCTCGTTGGAAAAACTCTATAAGAATGTTTTAATCAGAGTAATTTTCATTAGATATGAAATCAAATACTATGAGGCTCAGAGTAATTCCCTTACTTCGCAACAGTACTTATTAGTATATCAGCGGCAACTTATCCCAAAAATTGGGACGTCTCTTATGTGATGTATTGTGAGAGAATAACCTATCTCGAAAACCGCAATAAACTAACTTTTTGAGTTAATGGAATGGGACTAATGTTTTTCTTATAGTAGACGGAGTGACAAATTGTATACTCGGACCTACCTGAAAAACTTATGCAGAAAGCGAGTCATAATTTTTGAAGAAATTTTGGAAGCCTAAAGCAACCCCACCATAGCCTCAGGGCCAGATCTATTACCAGATTCCAATTCGGTTAAGGGGACAACTTTTTTTTTTAATTTTATTGGCGCCAAATTGTAACTGTTAGATTTACGAAAATATAGGATTCAAACAAAGAGTAACTTTTATTTTGCAAACTGAGAAGTGCAGATTGTGCCAAAACTCAAATGTATAAAATTATTGTACTTATGTGCAATGAACATGACTTTTATGCATTGGATTTTCGGCATAATAAAAAACAATTTTGACATTATTACTACCCATTTTTTTTAATTTTTTATTATTACCTATAGAATATCATAACAAACAGAGTTGTTTTGCCTTTGTATAAGAACAATAATAGCTGGTTAGAATAATATACAAAAACCAATAAATAGCTGCAAATTTTGATGGACAGTAGTACTGATCAAGGTTTTAAATCTCGGTATCGGGATACGTAGCGGTATCGGTGATACGGCCAAATATCAGCCGATATCGGCATGTATCGGCCCGTATATCGGTCAATATCGTTATCTGTCCCTAGAAAAACCGATACGTATCGGCCAATACGTCGCGTATCAACCGATATTTAAATCCTTTGTACTGATGTAAAAGTCCTTGGAGTCGACTTGATCAAGTCAAGATTTTTAGTACTCCAAATTCAAGCTTATCAATGTCCAACGTAATTGATAAGGGTAATTGCCAGTCAAAGGCCTGGCTGGTGCAGCGTAATTGCCTTACTGAATTTTTTGCCATTGGAAAGGCTCTCCCTACCTACTGAATCACTGATCATCAATGCAATGTACAGTATATACAAAGTACTTTCCCCAAAGGTAAATTCAGGGCAACTCCATCCACGCACAAAGGTGTGGGGCCATGTGGCAGCATGGGAAAGACATAAAAAAAAAAAGGGAATTGTTATTGGTATTTCATTTTACTCTATTGACACTCCATTTTTTGTCTCTATTAATAAAGTATGAGGGTAATTTTACTTAATAAAGACAAAAAAAAATAGAATGTCAATAGAGAAAAGTGGAGTGCCAATATCAATTCCCTAAAAAATAACAATTAGTACTTTTATGGTATAAATTTTTATTATTAGGGTAAATTCCACTTACCTCCCCTGAGGTTTCTAACAATTACACGGACTTCCCTTTAAGGTTTATGAAATTTCACAGACCTCCCCTACTTTTGAAAATAAATGTCACATACCTCCCCTGCCGTTAAAAAACGACTAACGGTATTAACTTTGATGGTGAAATGCCGTTAATGCCCCTGAATTCAAACTTTAGTTTTTTTTTTCCATGTTTGAGTTTAATTGCATAAAAATTTTGAAATGCGTGAAAAAGTAACTTAATTATTTACTTTTTTCTTAGAACTATCTTTTCTTTTACTCAAATTTTTTTTAAAATTTTTTTTAATTTCCATAAGATATATTTTCACATTTTGATAATAAAAACAAGAATATCAATAATCACTTAAGCCCACTGCGTGTATTGGTAATTTTATTTTTTATTTTTTTATTTTTTTATTTTTTTAGGTTTTTTTTCCTTTATCTAAATCTAAAGCTCTAACTAGACTCATTTTTATTCTCTATTTTTTTTACAAATTTTATCTAATTGCGCTCCTTTTTTTTGGGCCTTAGAGGTAATAAAGGTCTAAAAAAACTGTTAGCATGAAATTTGTTTCGATAACTTTTGTAGACCAATTCAAAGATCCCATTGAGAAAAAAAAATAGTCTAATTTTTTTTAAAAAAATAAAAATAAAACTCATTAATACATTATTTTTTTGCGTGAATAATGCAAATGCAAGGATCTCATCAATAATGGATAGTTTTTCTTTCAATGGGATCCTATTGACAACCTTGTATTGCATTATGCAGGCAAAAAATAATTTATTTATGAGTTTTTTTGTAAAAGAATTGGACTATTTTTTTTCTCAATAGGATCCTTGAATTTGTGTAAAAGAATAATTCGAAATATGCAAAATGCTTGTTACTCCTAAAAGGATGTTCATCTTTAGTTTAGACCTTTTATTACCTCTAATGCAAAAAAAAGAAAAGAAAAGAAAAAAAGAAGTGCGTTAGGTAAAATATGTAAAAAAAGAAAAGAAAAAAAAAAGAGTCAAGTTAGGGCTTTAGATTTAGAAAAAGAAAAAGAAACCTAAAAAAAGTAAAAATTTGCATTGAAAATTTTAAATTTTATTGGGATAAAGTCACCAATAAGTAAAAAAAATGGACTTGCAAATTTCCCATGTTCATTTAAATAAAAAATTGGATGTACTTTACCTCGTCATTTATTGAGTCTCTTGGGGCTTTAATTTAATTGTTCGCTAGCTAAAATACTTAAAAGAAAACACTTAGCTAGGCTGTTATGCTTGCCCTATGTCAGAAGGGAAAATAGTTTGTGGTAAGAGTTGAACATGAACAGAGCACATAGAACATAAGTGTAACCCACGATTTGAATCATCTTTGCGGAACCTGAAATAGCGAACAACTCCGTGTAAAAAATTAGCTCAATTCGATAACCAATAATGGTAAGGAATTTTTTTTTCAGAATTCGCCGATAAAAAAAAAACCCTTACTGTTATCGGTTGTCGGATTCAGCTAATTTTTTACACGGACACATAAATTTTTATGAAAAAATTTGTGGTTTGAATCATCTTTGCAAGACAATAGGCCCAACAAAATATCACTAAATCATATCACACTTGGGGATTGCAAAAAGAAGCCAAAAATTGCTGAGTTTCGATGGGTGGCAAGCACTACTGCCCCATGGGACACAGGACACCAGAACCCCCACGTCGGCATAAGGGGAGATTAGTTAAGAAGTGAATTAGCGAAGAATTTTTTTTTTTGGTAGTTGAAATGGTGTGGATAAAGAAATAATGGAAGAATTTACTTGGCTGACCATGTATAATCTTTGTAAGGAGAATACAAAATGATTAGAAGGTCCCTGGACTACTTCGGTAATTCAGTACACCCAACAATGGGCAATTCAGGTGTGAAGGACAAATAAAAAATCGGATAAAGATTAACTCTTCTTAGCTTATCCTGGCTTCATCCCTGGACCACTAAGTGATTGAGATGGAGCTTCTGGACGTTAGTTTTCCATTTTGACGCGTGTGGCTAGGGTTTCCTTAAATCAGTAGACTTTGGGATCCTTCAAGTCAACATATGCCAAGACTTTGTAGTTACCATTCGCACATTCTTTTGCATCTAACCTGCAGATGCCGCGATTCTTCGCATCCCATAAGAAATTGGGGACTCGAGATGGCCGCCTTGGCGCCAAGCCTACTTGTCCCCTATTCCTTGTTTAGGATTGGTAGGATACGTGAAACTTTTCAAAAAGCGTTCGGAAAAAGATAAATGAACGATTCAGATTCATTGTGAATCTAAAAAGTTCCGGGACACTTTCTGAGAAACTTTCAGATGGATCCTAACATTTTTGCTCTTTTTTCTTTGCCAAAAAATTCCAGCTAGTAATGATATCATGCCTAACGAGGGGAATGGCACATGGGAATTTACCATTTGGGTCCCAAACAGGGACCTCTTTAGGAAACCAAAGCATATTCCGCCCAAGCCATTGGCATCATAATACTATTATCATTGTGCCTCGCGAAAAAAACACTACCACACAATCTCATGACACAACCATTGGCAACCAACAACCATTCATTTAGGGATGGAATCAGGAATTTCATTATATGGGGGTGAATATTTTTGTAAAATATTTTGCAGGGGCGAGCCTATATAATTCATAGGAAAAACTCTTCTTTTCTATAGTACTAGAGATTTTTTGTTTTATTACATGAGCGACTGCTCCTACTAACCCCCACCCCTGCATGCATCCCTCGGGTAACATCGCGGGACTCGGTTCCAATCTAGCACACGACTTCTACCTTAGATTATCATCTTGATTTTTTTTTTATTATTTAAGATTATCTTCTTGTTTATTACTACACGTTTATGGTCGTATGTTCTCCCCAATCAGCTCGTGTCATGACTCATGATATTATGTTGGAAACCTAGTAATGGGACAAAATCAAAGCTCACGAGTCATGGGGAAACTATGGACAGGGGTGGGTGATGTGCACCCGGGTGCTATGCACCGTGCTATGCACTTTTCTACCGTCCGATCATATTTTGGACGGTCGGATGCATTTGGCAATTTTAATTTAATTTTGATTTATTTTTATCGGTAAAAAATCAAAATATATCGAAGCCATCCAAAACACAATCGAACGGCCGAGTAGTGCATAGCACCCACCCGTTTCCAGGAAACTATATACCTAAAGTATATCACAACTCCTCCCACACGATCTGCCTCCTTTTTCTTGTATTCATTCAGCTTCACATTTACAAGTTCTCTACCTCTTTTGACACGTTCAATTGAAAATGATTTCAGCCTAAATAACTATTGGTCTCGAGTACTTTCGAGGGAGGTCCCTAAGCTAACTGGAATTTACTCTTTTCTATGTCTCAAGATTAAGTAATTTTAAATTTTACAAAATGTTATTTTTTTGCCTTGATTCAATTTTGTTTTTCATTTATTAATTTTGTGTCGATTTTTTGTGAATTATTAGTTCGTATCGGCAATAGAAAAAAAAAGTTAATAAATTATGATCAAAATTTAAGAACATTCACTAAAAACAAAAATAAATACAATTTTTTTTTTATAGATTATTGGTTCATTTGGTATTATTCACAAAAATTTTAGTTTGGTTAATAATTTTCTACTTTTTAGATTCCTCTTGTCGAGACAAAGCAATAATTCACAAAAAATTGACGTAAAACTAACAAATGCGTACTTTTTTTAATAAAGACAAAAAATAAACTAAATTAATTATTTTGCCAAATCTTTTAGGATTAGCATATATAGGAAGAAATTCCGACTTATTCGGGCCATCTGTCGTCTATCAACAAACTTTAGGATTAGTCTCCAAAAAATGAAGGTGAAATTCCACGAAAACCCTCTCATCTATAAAAAAGAATGATTGACAACCTATGTTAACGGAATGAAGGAAATCGCCCATAGTGACCTCTGTCATTTATAAAAATAGTCCATATTCCGCGAGCAAAGTTAGTCATTTTCTCATTTCATATAGATGGGGGGTTTGTTTGGACAGTTTTGAACGTTAAAGGGTCTTCGTATGAAACCGACATAGATGTTGGGTCTTCGTGCAATTTAACAGAAAATTAATGCAAATACTTATGTATAAGTTAGTCTAGTACCCTGAGTTATCAAAAAAAGAAAGAAAGGGATATTTATCACGTACAAGAAATGTTATTAAGTGCTCCTCGACCACCGCCAAGTGTTGCTTCAGGGCCATTCTATATACATAATTGGTATGAACTATATTACAAAGTATGTGCTCTCACACCAAATGTGTGAAGGCCTTAAAACACCACAGCACGTAGCTCTAGAAGCACTGATTAATCACTCTGCTAATTATAGAAAAATGGAGCAATGTTCTAGGATAGGGAGATTTATCCCAACTTTATTATTTGAAATATTTTTTACAATTTTTTGCCTTATAATCCTTCTGTCATACTCCCTCCGTCCCAAAAAATTTGGCTTACTTATAAATTTCAAGATTTCATGTACAAAACACGATATTATCCAAAACTTATAACTTTTCAAGTTTGCCCTTCATTAGTTGACTCTAATGAAATAGGAGTTAATCAAGTTTTGAATTTAAATTTTTTTCCGGAAAGCGAAAAATTTTGCCGCTAGTGTAATCAGAGAGCTATTTCAAAATTTTAAAATGCACTTTAAATTTTAAAAGTTTCAATTCTTCTTCTTTTGGTCTCATTATTTTGATTGTGAAAAGCATCTCAAGGGCAGAAATGGAATTTACCGACTTTCTTTTGTTGAAATTTTTATATTGGTCCTATATTTTGGGACGGCCAAAAAAGAAAAGTAGGCCAAACTTTTTGGGACGGATGGAGTATTTGTTTGCTCATTTTAGGGCTTTCGGGGTTTTTAGGGAACATAATAATTACTATAAAAATCCAAATTCAATTTGCACAAAGATGAGACAAACAAAAAGTCAAAAATGAGACAAACAAAGTGGGATGGAGAGGGCATAAAATTTTGTTAGTTCTACATCAAATTTTGATGAATTATGTGTTCATCTTGGTGGGAGAAATTTTAGAAACATAAATTTTGAAAAAGTAATTCAACAAATTAATTCAGAAAAGAAATTAGCATCTATTTTAGATAAAAACAGCCACACCAGTTGAATAGTATATGTGGGACATATCACAAGAATAGTCCTTCACCCACTTATACCTCCAATGCCTATAAAAACCTTCCCATTTCCCCATCTAATTAAACACACAAGCTACAACCAAAAACACAAACACAAACACAAACCAAAAAAATGAGGACTTTGGCAATCCTTTCCCTCGCTCTCCTCTCCATACTTGGAGCTTCAGCACAAGATATCAGTTCTCTTATTAGCCAGGCCACGTTTGAGCAGATGTTGCTGCACAGGAACGACGCGGCGTGTCCAGGCAAAGGGTTTTATACTTATGAGGCGTTCATCGCTGCTGCCAACGCGTTCAGTGGTTTTGGAACTACCGGCGATGATGCTACTAAGAAGAGAGAGATTGCTGCTTTTTTGGCTCAAACTTCTCATGAAACTACTGGTAAAGAACTAATGAATTTTTTGAATATATTGGTGCATAAAATTTAAAAACTCATATATGCACAAAACAAAAAAGAAAGACACGATTTTTTGTAATAGACTTAAATAAATTATAGGTTGCATGACATGTTATGGGTTTTTCACCTTTTTTTGTATATAGAGATCTTACAAGATGTTTCACATTTTGACTATCACTCACCCAAAATGGTACGAACCCAGAAAGAAACTTCTTCTAGGGCCTAGTCCCGAACGTTACGTAACGGGAATCATAAAGCCAGAACGTCTAATTAAATGTACATGTATCATGATTAATCATATATCTACATGCATGTGTAGGTGGGTGGGCAACGGCTCCAGATGGACCATATGCATGGGGATACTGTTTTCTTCAAGAACAAGGTAACCCCTCAGATTATTGTGTTGCTAACGAGCAGTATCCCTGTGCTCCTGGGAAGAAGTACTATGGCCGTGGTCCAATCCAAATTTCATAGTGAGTACTTCTCTCTCTCTCTCTCTCTCTCTAAAAAGTGGAAAGGAAGAGAAAATTTTAAAAACTCCATTTCCAGGAAAAAATTTCAAACCCAAATGTAGTATTTAAATAGTTTATTTTTTATCTTTTTTCTACTACTATATCTTTCCCTAAAGTTCCAAACAGATATGATTCCATCCGTCACATTATCCCCTTTCTTTATTTTTGAATCTTCCACAACCATACCCAATACATGTTCAATATTTTATACTTGTTCATTTAATTAGTCAGAGAGGAAAAATTGGTACATTAATCCAAATTAATGAGGATTGTTTTGGCCTAAGTAGTTTACTAAACATTTCTGTTTTTTTGGTGATTTAAATACTTGTACTCATGTGTAAAGTACAAGCTTTTTAGAACAATGATACATATACAAACTTTGTGCCACAACCAACCACAACCCCACTCACATGGGGTGTGGGGCCCGCATGTGGGGCCCATGTGGGACCCACATCCCATGTGAGTGGGGTTGTGGTTGGT